>CAUDMG010002478.1:357500-662500 GCA_958450375.1 Homarus gammarus | reverse complement strand
TTTCGTCCACCTCCTCCCTTCTTCTTTCTTTGCTTCCTCTTGCTCCTTCCCATTTCTACCTGCTTCTTCTTCTTCCTCTCCCTCCTCCTCCTCTTCTCTTTTTCTTCCTTCCTCCTCCTCCTCCTCCTTCGTGATCGTGCCTTCCAAGGAGAGGAACCACTTAAGGTCCAGCCATAAGCTTAAAGGAATACGGTGAACTGAGACTCTTAATAGTTGCCATAGTCTTGAGTTGCCATATTGACCTTTTGCCATATTTGTTTTCGTCATTATTTATTTTGCCATATTTGAAAGTTGTCATATTTTGTTGCCGTATTTAAGAATTGTCATATTTTGTTGCCATATTTAAGAATTGTCATATTTTGTTGCCATGTTCATATTATGTCAAAATGTAGTTGCCATATTTGCTGTTGCCATACATAGAGTTGTCATATTTTTTGTTGACGTATCTATTTTTGGTAATATATTGGAGTTAATATATCTGTCGTTGTCATATATACTTTGCCATATACAAGAGTTACCATATATTTTGTTCATATCTTAAAAGTTACCATGCATAAAACCTGCTATATCTAAGAGTCGCCAAATCTAGTTTTCTATTACACTTTAGACTTGCCGTATCTGAGAGTTGCCATAAATGATACGTTCTTACATCACTATAAATTACGAGGAAAATTTTTAACTTTACGATTCACTAAGAATTTACGAATGAAGAATTCTACGACAATATAATTTCTTCATAAATAGTGATCCAAGAACACCACCTAACTCTCTTACGATACAAAAATGGCGTCTAATTCACACAAGGTCTCTACTGTTTATATTTAGATGTAATATAAACAGTCATTAGAATACGGTTGCCGAGGAAGACACGCCCACCCATTCACTTGACACGCCCACCCATTCACTTGACACGCACACCCATTCTCTTGACTCGCCCACCCATTCACTTGACACGCCCACCCATTCACTTGATACGCCCACCCATTCACTTAACACGCCCATCCATTCACTTGACACGCACACCCATTCACTTAACACGCCCACTCATTCACTTAACACGCCCACCCATTCACTTGACACGCCCATCCATTCACTTAACACGCCCACCCATTCACTTGATACGCCCACCCATTCACTCAACACGCCCATCCATTCACTTGACACGCACACCCATTCACTTAACACGCCCACCCATTCACTTGACACGCCCACACATTTACTTAACACGCCCACCCATTCACTTGACACGCCCACACATTTACTTAACACGCCCATCCATTCACTTGACACGCACACCCATTCACTTAACACGCCCACTCATTCACTTAACACGCCCACCCATTCACTTGACACGCACACCCATTCACTTAACACGCCCACTCATTCACTTAACACGCCCACCCATTCACTTGACACGCCCATCCATTCACTTAACACGCCCACCCATTCACTTGACACGCCCACACATTTACTTAACACGCCCACCCATTCACTTGACACGCCCACACATTTACTTAACACGCCCATCCATTCACTTGACATGCGCACCCATTCACTTAACACGCCCACTCATTCACTTAACACGCCCACCCATTCACTTGACACGCCCACCCATTCACTTGACACGCACACCCATTCACTTAACACGCCCACCCATTCACTTCAGCATTAACAGAAGGGCGTTACTATTATGCTGTATCTAAAGCTCTACTCACCTCCACTTCTTACCTGGTTTTCAGCCTAAATGCCTAGTGATTATAGCCTTGTATTGTTCTCGTGACGAGGGTGTAGATAAACTGTGGCAGGCGAATTACCTCATCTTGTGTGTGTGTGTTTGTGTGGGTGTGTGTATGTGTGTGTGTGTGTTTGTGTATGTGTGTGTGTGTTGGGAGGTGTTCTCTCTCACACACACTCACACACACTCACATCATCCTGTATACATTAACAGTGGCGGCAAATGAAAAAGATCTTTGGTTAAGCAGTATAAACTTGATCATCACCTCCACATCATCACCATCACCATGACCATCACCGCTATCATCATCAATATCACCATCACCACCACCACTACCATCATCACCACCACTACCATCATCACCACCACTACCATCATCACCACCACTACCATCACCACCACCACCATCATCATCATATTCACCACCACCACTACCATCATCACTACCACCACCACTACCATCATCTCCACCACCACCACCATTACCATCATCTTCACCACTACCATCATCACCATCACTACCATCACCACCACCACCATCATCATCATAATCACCACCACCACTACCATCATCACCACCACCACCACTACCATCATCTTCACCACTACCATCATCACCATCACTACCATCACCACCACCACCATCATCATCATATTCACCACCACCACCACCACCACCATCACCACTACCATCATCACCATCACTACCATCACCACCATCATCTTCTAAAAGTATTTACATGAGGGAAAAGAAAGCCATCCTCAGCTGTACACAAGGCGCCTAAAGTACACGATGTTGAGGGCTTTTACTCTGGTCTTTTGTGTGTGTTGCGCCGCGTCGTTCTTTTAGGGATATTCACCTCCGTTTTTGTGCGTCTTCTCAACTTGTTTTAAGAAATTTGCTCCTGGAAATTTGCTTGTAACTAAAGGCGGGGGTTTTGTCTCTTTCCTTTAGGGTAAATCTTTCGTTAATTATTATTTTATACTCAAGTGTTTTAAACATTTCTCGGTGATGTTTTTGTGAGAGTGATATGTTCGAAAAAGCGATTAGTTGTTTTGTTCGTTTTTTCACCTGATAAATGTGGTGTTTGGTTTTTAAGTAAAGGGGAGTTTTATGCGTGTGTTTTTTTTATGATTTTTTTTTCAGTAAGTTGTTTAGGAATTTGTCGGGTAATTTTGTGAAGTAAATTAATTAAAGATAAACAATTTGCCCTTTAATACAGATTATGGCGTTATTGGGGGAATTTTTTAAACACCTGAGAAATTAAGACGATGTAAACAAGAGCACGCCTTCACCCGCCTCGCTGGGCCAGGACACTCCCCCAGTGTCCCTACTCCCCCTCCGGCTGCAACCCTCTACAGTTGCTGAGTGGTCGTGACAATACATAGTGTAGGCGGTCCTCTGTATCGCTGTAGGCTACATTATGCTAATTTTTGTTATGTTGTTTTGAAATTTCCTCGAGATTTTAGTATCCAGTGAAGCACTTAAGACGTTGCTGGAGAATATTAATTAATAGTAATCCTTGTGCTGATGCCTTCTTCACGTTTTGAGAAAAATGGATGAAACAATGTTTACACACTTTGTTGTTTAAGTTAATTTAAGTTTTGATATCATTTAGTGCGTGATTAAGTTCGGGTAGTAGACCAGGGTGCTGCTCTAATTTATTGTTATTATTATTATTATAATTATTATTACTACTATTGTCTATATATATATATATATATATATATATATATATATATATATATATATATATATATATATATATATATAACTTCGTAACAAAGTTATTGATTTTTACACACACCTAGACCAGCTTCAAAGCCTTAGTAACGATGGCCAAAGTTACAGCTAAAGGTCACAGAATATTTTTTATTAAAATCTAAAAGGTTTTGTCCGGGGTATTATTTTTACCAATAATATTGCAGTAATAGACGAGGGTCGTGGAGGCCACAACCTGAAGGGGAAGATGATAAAGAATGAAAGACATTAATTGTTATTAACGATGGACGACTTGTTCTGTAATGAAGAACAAGTTGTTGTTATTATTATTATTGTTGTTTTTCTTGATGTCGTCGTTATTGTTTTTGTTGTTGTTGGTGGTGGTGGTGGTGTCATTGTCATTATTGTTATTGTTATTATTGTTGTTGCTGTTGTAGGGAGGACGTCAGAAGGAAAACAAACTCTTGTTAAGTTCAGCAACAGAAGGAAAAAGCACTTGCACGCTGTCCTGTACTGCCTGACCTACAGTGGTTTGTCCTGTACTGTCTGACCTACAGTGGTTTGTCCTGCACTGCCTGACCTACAGTGGTCTGTCCTGTACTGCCTGACTTATTGGTCTGCCCTGTACTGCCTGACCTACAGTGGTTTGTCCTGTACTGCCTGACCTACAGTGGTTTGTCCTGTACTGCCTGACCTACAGTGGTTTTTCCTGTAGTGCCTGACCTACAGTAGTCTGTCCTGTACTGCCTGACCTATTGGTCTGTCCTGTACTGCCTGACCAACAGTGGTCTGTCCTGTACTGCCTGACCTACAGCACCACCTCAACCTACACAGCGGCGAGGGGAGGCGGGAAGGGATGGTGGGTTGGAAGACGGAGACGCAATCAGTTGATGGGAACAAAAACTGAAATAATATACAGCATAACCGAGAAATTGTTCCTACACGCCGCTGAACGCGGAGTAAGTCACGTTTTGATGTTACGAGGGAGAGTTAATAGGACGAGTTGCTTTAGATTCAATTGTGTCAAGTAGATGTGTAGACCCGGAGGTGCTTCCCTGGTGTCAAGAGCGTGAAAGAAAGAAAGAAAGAAAGAAAGAAGCGTTAAATTTCACCAGGTTCCGACCGCTCGACTGGGAAATCTTATCCAAATCCAATAGCACGAAGGAAGAGGTGGAAAAAAGACGAGAAGAGATAAAGGAAGAGAAGATGAAGGAGATAGAAAAGAGGACGGAGAAGAAGAACCACATGGGGGTCTTAGTTGAGGAGAGAGAGAGGTCTTTGATGAAGAAGGTAGGAGAGAGGATAGAGCCTTGAGGAACACCACTGTCTCACCAAACGACTACGGATATGGAACGACTAGATGTGAGAGAACAGGGGAAGGGAGGGGGAAGGAGATAAGGAGGAAGACCACAGGAAGAGAAGATTAGAGATCAGATCTTTTACGGTAGATCCTCTCAAAGGCTACCCGAAATATTATCAAGGACCACAACGTAAGATTCCCCCCCCCCCCCAAAAAAAAAAAAAAATAATGTCCAGAGAGCTTACTGATATAGGAAATCTTACTGGTGATCAGGAGAGAGGCGGAAGGCTGTGGTGGGTATAAAAAGCGCTTCAGGAAATGAGTTGAGGAGATAGATGGAAGACTTTTAAAGACGGCTGAAGTCAGAGTTAGTGGATGACATTTCGAAGGATAAGAATGATCATACTTAAGAATGATAATCCCAGAAATAAGAATGGTCACCGGTTTACAGGATGGCTGCAAGAATACATGTTCTAAGACGTCAGGTATTTTTTATTTTTTTTAGTACAAAGGTGAAACATATGACTAACCACGGGAGTACACTAAGAGACACAGTCCTTCACATAGTAGGGGAGGGGGGGAGGACGCCGACAGAGTTATACATAGGTCTTATATATGTCAAGGGAGGAGGGGAGGAGGGGGGGAGGACGCCGACAGAGTTATACATAGGTCTTATATGTGTCCAGAGAGAGAGAGAGAGAGAGAGAGAGAGAGAGAGAGAGAGAGAGAGGGGAGGGGGGGAGGAGGACGCCGACAGAGTTATACATAGGTCTTATATGTGTCCAGAGAGAGAGAAGGGAGGGGGGGGGGAGGAGGGGGGGGAGGACGCCGACAGAGTTATACATAGGTCTTATATGTGTCCAGAGAGAGAGAGAGAGAGAGAGAGAGAGAGAGAGAGGGGAGGGGGGGGAGGACGCCGACAGAGTTATACATAGGTCTTATATGTGTCCAGAGAGAGAGAGAGAGAGAGAGAGAGAGAGAGAGGGGAGGGGGGAGGAGGACGCCGACAGAGTTATACATAGGTCTTATATGTGTCCAGAGAGAGAGAGAGAGAGAGAGAGAGAGCGAGAAGGGAGGAGGGGAGGAGGGGAGGAGGACGCCGACAGAGTTGTACATAGGTCTTATATGTGTCCAGAGAGAGAGAGAGAGAGAGAGAGAGAGAGAGAGAAGGGAGGGGGGGAGAGAAGAGTGACTTCCGCACTTTGTGGAAGGAGATAATTAGACAGAGGTGTAATTAGGATTTGATGATGGTAATTTGGCGGAAACTTGGTGATTTTGATAGTTGATGCATCGAAATACAGAGATACAACAACAAGGGCCACAACAACGACAACAAAAAGACAATAACAACAACGTAAACAGTGACAACAACAACAACAACAGCAATAACAAAAACAACAAAAACAATTAAAACAACATCAAACAGTGACAATAACAATGACATCATAAACAGTCAATAAAGTTCTCAACAAAAAAGTTCAGATCACAACAAACGTCAGAAAAAAAAAATCGTAGCAAAGAGATCAAAAGTTCACAGCAGAAGGTCAAAACCACAACAAAACGTCAATAAAGGTCTCGGTAAAAGATTTATTCACACTGGACACAACAAGACCTCGCGCCTAGACGAACAACGCCATCTGTCGGCCGTAGATTATGGCTGACCAACACTAGTATTACTGTCAAGTTATTTTTGTGTTAAATATTTCAGGGTTAGATTGTTGATGTATGAAAATGTGAGGGAGGTAAAGGGTGAGGGAAGGGGAGGGGTAAGGAGAGGGGTGAAGGGAGGTAAAGGGTGAAAGGAAGGGGAGGGGTAAGGAGAGGGGTGAAGGGAAGTAAAGGGTGAGAGGAAGGGGAGGGGTAAGGAGAGGGGTGAGGGGAGGTAAAGGGTGAGAGGAAGGGGAGGGGTAAGGAGAGGGGTGAAAGGAGGTAAAGGGTGAGGGAAGGGGAGGGGTAAGGAGAGGGGTGTGAAGGGAGGTAAAGGGCGAGAGGAAGGGGAGGGGTAAGGAGAGGGCGAAGGGAGGTAAAGGGTGAGAGGAAGGGGAGGGGTGAAGGGAGGCAAAGGGTGAGAGGAAGGGGAGGGGTAAGGAGAGGGGTGAAGGGAGGTAAAGGGTGAGGGAAGGGGAGGGGTAAGGAGAGGGGTGAAGGGAGGTAAAGGGTGAGAGGAAGGGGAGGGGTAAGGAGAGGGGTGAAGGGAGGTAAAGGGTGAGGGAAGGGGAGGGGTAAGGAGAGGGGTGAAGGGGAGTAAAGGGTGAGGGAAGGGGAGGGGTAAGGAGAGGGGTGAAGGGAGGTAAAGGGTGAGAGGAAGGGGAGGGGTAAGGAGAGGGGTGAAGGGAGGTAAAGGGTGAGGGAAGGGGAGGGGTAAGGAGAGGGGTGAAGGGGAGTAAAGGGTGAGGGAAGGGGAGGGGTAAGGAGAGGGGTGAAGGGAGGTAAAGGGTGAGGGAAGGGGAGGGGTAAGGAGAGGGGTGAGGGGAGGTAAAGGGTGAGAGGAAGAGTGGGGTGAGGTCAGGTGAGGAATGAAGGGAGGGGAGGTTAATGGTGAGGGGAGGAGAGGCGTGAGGGGGAAGTGAGTGGGGCCGTAGGCGTTTCAGAGGTTCCCCTTGTAAACCGGAGATGGATATAGTGGTGTTGTGGGGGAGGATATGATTGTTATATTCTGAAATCCATCCATTCATTCATCTATCTATCTATCTATCTATCTATCTATCTATCTCTGTCTGTCTGTCTGTCTGTCTGTCTGTTACCTACAAAAGTTTGTCTGTTAATTTCTGAGGTAAAAAGCTTTCATCAACCTGAGAAAATTAACTGTCTTCAGGTCGAGCCAAAACTTTTCCATCCCAAAATTGATTTACGTAAAAAATATTATATATATATATATATATATATATATATATATATATATATATATATATATATATATATATATATATATATATATATATATATATATATATATATATATGAGTGTATTGGAGAAAAATATTTTTTGGTAGTTTTAGTTTAATTAATTCTCTACTTAGATTGTGGTAAGATACGAGAGAGTAGAGCGGGTATCTCTCTCTCTCTCTCTCTCTCTCTCTCTCTCTCTCTCTCTCTCTCTCTCTCTCTCTCTCTCTCTCTCTCTCTCTCTCTCTCTCTCTCTCTCCCTCTCTCTCTCTCTTTCTCTGTGACATTTTTGTTTGGATAGAAAAATGAAAAGTTAAACTAGGAGATGGAATGAGAAAGAGAGAGAGATAAAGTAAGACAAAGAGATAACTGAAAACACAAAGAGAGGGAGAGAGAGAGAGAGAGAGAGAGAGAGAGAGAGTTTTATTGCTCACCGACCATCTCTACAATCGTGTGTGTCAGTAGTTACCAACACCCATGAATACAACCCTCACACTTTTCTTACTCACTGCTGCGTCGTTACCCATTAGTTAAGTGATAGTCTCCTAACCTAACCTAACCCAAACTAACTCATAACCTAACCAAACCCAAACTAACTCATACCCTAACCTAACCTAACCCAAACTAACTCATAACCTAACCTAACCCAAACTAACTCATAACCTAACCAAACCCAAACTCACCTAACCTAACCTAACCCAAACTAACTCATAACCTAACCAAACCCAAACTAACCTAACCTAACCCAAAATAACTCATAACCTAACCTAATCTAACCTAACCTAACCTAACCTAATCAAACCTCATCACGAGTAAGTAACCTTGTTGACGTTATAACATCATCATTACGCTTCAACACCTAATAAGGTCTTTAAGGACGTAACAAGATTAGTAATTACAGCAGTGCATCAACAATTAAGTTCTATAAGAGATGGAACTTCCTCTTAAGTAACTTCATGTTTACTTAGATACTTTACAAGCTAATTAAAGTTACTTATATAGATAACTAATTGGCTGTGTGTAGTCCCTGGTGGGTTTTCCTGATATGGGGAAAATAGAGAAAGTGAGTTAGAGAAAGATAGAGTGAGAGAGAGAGGGTGTGTAAGAGTAAGAGTGTGTGAGTGAGTGAGAGAGAGTATGCTTGAGTGAAAGAGAGTGAGAGAGAGAGAGAGAATGAGTGAGTGAGAAAGATAGTAAATGGGAGAAAGCATATGTGTGTATATATGTGTGTGTGTGTGTGTGAGAGAGAGAGAGAGAGAGAGAGAGAGAGAGAGAGAGAGAGAGAGAGAATAACTCATAACTCACGACTCCCCCCTCATAGGAATTGCTCACAAGCCCTCCCTCAACTCACACAATCATGTATACTCATCTACCGAAGAGTAACTCACTAACTCACTTACTCACTCACCTATTCCCTCACTTTCTCTCTCACCTACCAGGAATTAACTCACACTTATTCACTTTCTCACTCACCTACTCACCCAATCACCTACCCACTCACCTAGCAGGAATTAACTCACATTTACTCACTTTCTCACTCACAGGGACCACGACGATGAGTCTAGTGTGTTCGACGTGGTGAGTAAACTGAATGAGGTGAAAGGCGTGAAGGGACTCGGGCGATTCTTCAAGCAGATAGCCCAGTCTGCCAGGGCTGGAGGCGGCCAAGATGACTTTTTAGGCTGTGTCAACATTCCCCTACAGGTAAGTGGGGCTAACTTTCTTTGGTTTTATTTTTTTTTACTTTCTATTTGTATTTTTTTTACTTTCTATTTTTGTTTTTACTTTCTATTTTGACTTTTCTTTTTTACTTTATTTTAATTTTTTGGTTAAACTTTTTAATTTTTGTTTTATCGTTTTGCTTTCTATTTTTACTGTTTTTACTGTTATTTTTATTTGTTATTTTTACTTTCTGTTTTATTTTTTTTTTTTTACTTATTTTTCACTTTCTATTTATTTATTTTTTTACTTTATTTTGATTTTTTCGCTTTACTTTCTATTTTGACCTTTCTTCTTTTTTACATCTATTACTTGTTTGATTTTCTTTTGTTTGATCTTATCTTTTTTATCTCTATTTTTACTTATTTATTCTCACTTTCTTCTATTATTTGTTGTTTTCGTTTTGTTTGATTTTGTTTTATTTAATTCTCTTTTATTTTACTGTTCATTGATTTTTGCATTTTCCTAATTTATTAGATTTTCTATTTTGCTTAATATTTATTGTTTTTCCTTTAATTTCTCTTGCTTTATCTTTTATTTTATGTTTTCCTTCATTGTACTTTCTATTTTACTTTCTATATTGTTTTGTTTAATATATTGTTTTACTCTATCTTGCTACTCTTGCTTTCTTTTGTACTTTCTATTTTGCTCTATCTTGCTTTCTATCTTACTTCTATTACTTTCTAATTTTCCTCGCGTTTTTTCTCCCCCTTTCTCTTACATTTTTCTATTTTTCCTTAAATTATCTTCTCTCTCTCTCTCTCTCTCTCTCTCTCTCTCTCTCTCTCTCTCTCTCTCTCAACAACTTTCCTCAATTGGGTGACTAAATAAACTTTCACTGACATAACTTTCTTTATTATGTTTTTTGTTAATTTCTTTTTTTCTCTGGAGGGAGGGAGGGAGGGAGGAAGGAATAGGGGTTAAATGAAGAGGGAGATAGATAGGGAGAGGGATGAATGGAGTGGAAATGAAGGAAGAAAAAGGAGAGAAGAGGACAATAAGAAGGAGGAAGAAGAGGGAGGGACATAGAGAGATAAAAGGAAGGAGAAAGAAGAAAGGATAAACGGAGTAGAAGGGGAGAGAGAGAGAGAGAGGCGGAGGGAAGGTGTGAGGAAGTGAGGGAAGGATAAAAGAAAGGAGGAACAGTAGGGAGAGTGAAGGATAAAAAAGGATGGAGGGAAGGAAAGATAAAGGGAAGGAGGAACAGTAGGGAGAGTGAAGGATAAAATAAGTTGGAGGGAAGGAAAGATAAAGGGAAGGAGGAACAGTAGGGAGAGTGAAGGATAAAATAGGATGGAGGGAAGGAAAGATAAAGGGAAGGAGGAACAGTAGGGAGAGTGAAGGATAAAATAGGATGGAGGGAAGGAGGAACAGTAGGGAGAGTGAAGGATAAAAAAGGATGGAGGGAAGGAAAGATAAAGGGAAGGAGGAACAGTAGGGAGAGTGAAGGATAAAATAGGATGGAGGGAAGGAGGAACAGTAGGTAGAGTGAAGGATAAAAAAGGATGGAGGGAAGGAAAGATAAAGGGAAGGAGGAACAGTAGGGAGAGTGAAGGATAAAAAAGGATGGGGGGAAGGATTCTACTAGACTCCCCCTGGAGGGCTACATTGCAGACTTAATCCTCGAGAAAGAAAAATATTACAGCCCACATCAAAAGGCAGACTGTCTTTGAGGAGGAGGACACAGCGGCCCCATCCCTCGCTCCTTTAATCCGGGATCAAGTATCCTATAAGACCTGATAGTAGGAATTCGTATCCCATAGGATCTAACTATAGAGGTTTGGTATTCTTTAAAACCTACAAATGGAGTTCTGGTATCCTTTAGGACCCCCCAAAAAAGGAGTTCTGATATACTGTAGGACCTAAGAAGGTAGTTCTGGGATCCTATGGACCCTATAAATGATTTACGTGTGATATCCTACAGAACCCAGTCGTACATCAGATATCCCACAGGTCCGATATCCTATAAGCTGGGACTCTCCCCCTCCCTACAGTCGTTGTAAAAGAATCCTACAGGAACTCCTCAGATAATCCTTTCCTTAGATAGAAAATTAATTGGATTTTTGGTCTATAAGAAAATTAATGGAGTTCCTTCCTTTTGGTGAGGGGGTAGGAAGAGGTGCCAGGGGAGGAAGAGAAGAGAGGGGAGCAGGAGGTGTCAGGGGAGGAAGAGGTGCCAGGGGAGGAAGAGGTGCCAGGGGAGGAAGAGGAGAGAGGGGAGTAAGAGGTGTCAGGGGAGGAAGAGGTGCCAGGGGAGGAAGAGGTGAGAGGGGAGGAAGAGGAGAGAGGGGAGGAAGAGGTGTCAGGGGAGGAAGAGGAGAGAGGGGAGGAAGAGGTGCCAGGGGTGAAAGAGGTGCCAGGGGAGGAAGAGGTGCCAGGGGAGGAAAAGGTGCCTGGGGAGGAAGAGGTGCCAGGGGAGGAAGAGGAGAGAAGGGAGGAAGAGGTGCCAGGGGAGGAAGAGGTGCCAGGGGAGGAAGAGGGGCCAGGGGAGGAAGAGGTGCCAGGGGAGGAAAAGGTGCCAGGGGAGGAAGAGGTGCCAGGGGAGGAAAAGGTGCCAGGGGAGGAAGAGGTGTCAGGGGAGGAAAAGGTGCCAGGGGAGGAAGAGGTGTCAGGGGAGGAAGAGGTGACAGGGGAGGAAGAGAGAGGGGAGTAAGAGGAGAGAGGGGAGTAAGAGGAGAGAGGGGAGGAAGAGGTGTCAGGGGAGGAAGAGGTGTCAGGGGAGGAAGAGGAGAGAGGGGAGGAAGAGGTGCCAGGGGAGGAAGAGGTGCCAGGGGAGGAAGAGGCGTCAGGGGATAAAGAGGAGAGAGGGGAGGAAGAGGAGAGAGGGGAGTAAGAGGTGTCAGGGGAGGAAGAGGCGTCAGGGGATAAAGAGGAGAGAGGGGAGGAAGAGGAGAGAGGGGAGGAAGAGGTGTCAGGGGAGGAAGAGGCGTCAGGGGAGGAAGAGGAGAGAGGGGAGGAAGAGGTGTCAGGGGAGGACGGGGAGGAAGAGGTGCCAGGGGAGGAAGAGGAGAGGGGGGAGGAAGAGGAGAGGGGGGAGGAAGAGGTGTCAGGGGAGGAAGAGGTGTCAGGGGAGGAGGGGTGAGGAGAAGAAGAGGAGAGAGGGGAGGAAGAGGTGTCAGGGGAGGAAGAGGAGAGAGGGGAGGAAGAGGTGCCAGGTGAGGAAGAGGAGAGAGGGGAGGAAGAGGTGTCAGGAGAGGAAGAGGAGAGAGGGGAGCAAGAGGTGTCAGGGGAGGAAGAGGAGAGAGGGGAGGAAGATGTGTCAGGGTAGGAAGAGGAGAGAGGGGAGGAAGAGGTGTCAGGGGAGGAGGGGTGAGGAGAAGAAGAGGAGAGAGGGGTGGAAGAGGTGTCAGGGGAGGAGGGGTGAGGAGAAGAAGAGGAGAGAGGGGAGGAAGAGGTGTCAGGGGAGGAGGGGTGAGGAGAAGAAGAGGAGAGAGGGGAGGAAGAGGTGTCAGGGGAGGAAGAGGAGACAGGGGAGGAAGAGGTGTCAGGGGAGGAAGAGGAGAGAGGGGAGGAAGAGGTGTCAGGAGAGGAAGAGGAGAGAGGGGAGGAAGAGGTGTCAGGGGAGGAAGAGGAGAGAGGGGAGGAAGAGGAGAGAGGGGAGGAAGAGGAGAGAAGGGAGTAAGAGGTGTCAAGGGAGGAAGAGGTGCCAGGGGAGGAAGAGGAAAGAGGGGAGGAAGAGGTGTCAGGGGAGGAAGAGGAAAGAGGGGAGGAAGAGGTGTAAGGGGAGGAAAAGGAGAGAGGGGAGGAAGAGGTGTAAGGGGAGGAAGAGGAAAGAGGGGAGTAGGAGGTGTCAGGGGAGGAAGAGGAAAGAGGGGAGGAAGAGGTGCCAGGGGATGAAGAGGAAAGAGGGTAGGAAGAGGAGAGGGGGAGGAAGAGGTGTCAGGGGAGGAAGAGGAGAGAGGGGAGTAAGAGGTGTCAGGGGAGGAAGAGGAAAGAGGGGAGGAAGAGGTGTCAGGGGAGGAAGAGGTGTCAGGGGAGGAAGAGGAAAGAGGGGAGGAAGAGGTGTAAGGGGAGGAAGAGGAAAGAGGGGAGGAAGAGGTGTCAGGGGAGGAAGAGGAAAGAGGGGAGGAAGAGGTGTCAGGGGAGGAAGAGGTGTAAGGGGAGGAAAAGGAGAGAGGGGAGGAAGAGGTGCCTGGGGATGAAGAGGTGAGAGGGGAGGAAGAGGTGCCAGGGGATGAAGAGGAAAGAGGGGAGTAGGAGGTGTCAGGGGAGGAAGAGGAAAGAGGGGAGGAAGAGGTGTCAGGGGAGGAAGAGGAAAGAGGGGAGGAAGAGGTGTCAGGGGAGGAAGAGGAAAGAGGGGAGGAAGAGGTGTAAGGGGAGGAAAAGGAGAGAGGGGAGGAAGAGGTGTAAGGGGAGGAAAAGGAGAGAGGGGAGGAAGAGGTGCAGGGGAGGAAGAGGAAAGAGGGGAGGAAGAGGTGTCAGGGGATGAAGAGGAGAGAGGGGAGGAAGAGGAGAGGGGGAGGAAGAGGAGAGGGGGAGGAAGAGGAGAGAGGGGAGGAAGAGGAGAGGGGGAGGAAGAGGAAAGAGGGGAGGAAGAGGTGCCAGGGGAGGAAGAGGAGAGAGGGGAGGAAGAGGTGTCAGGGGATGAAGAGGAGAGAGGGGAGGAAGAGGAAAGAGGGGAGGAAGAGGTGCCAGGGGAGGAAGAGGAGAGAGGGGAGGAAGAGGAGAGGGGGAGGAAGAGGTGCCTGGGGATGAAATGGTGATGAGAGGAAGAGGAGAGGGGGAGGAAGAAGAGAGAGGGGAGGAGAGAGGGCAGGGGATGAAATGGTGATGAGAGGAAGAGGAGAGGGGCGAGGAAGAGGAGAGAGGGGAGGAAGAGGTGCCAGGGGATGAAGTGGTGATGAGAGGAAGAGGAGAGGGGCGAGGAAGAGGAGAGAGGGGAGGAAGAGGTGCCTGGGGATGAAGTGGTGAGGAGAGGAAGAGGAGAGGGGGAGGAAGAGGAGAGAGGGGAGGAAGAGGTGCCAGGGGATGAAGTGGTGAGGAGAGGAAGAGGAGAGGGGGAGGAAGAGGTGCCAGGGGAGGAAGAGGAGAGAGGGTAGGAAGAGGTGCCAGGGGAGGAAGAGGTGTCAGGGTAGGAAGAGGAGAGAGGGGAGGAAGAGGAGAGAGGGGAGTAAGAGGTGTCAAGGGAGGAAGAGGTGCCAGGGGAGGAAGAGGAAAGAGGGGAGGAAGAGGAGAGGGGGAGGAAGAGGTGTCAGGGGAGGAAGAGGAAAGAGGGGAGGAAGAGGTGCCAGGGGATGAAGAGGAAAGAGGGGAGGAAGAGGAGAGGGGGAGGAAGAGGCGTCAGGGGAGGAAGAGGAAGAGGGGAGGAAGAGGTGGGGGATGAAGAGGTGAGAGGGGAGGAAGAGGTGCCAGGGGATGAAGAGGAAAGAGGGGAGGAAGAGGAGAGGGGGAGGAAGAGGCGTCAGGGGAGGAAGAGGTGCCAGGGGATGAAGAGGAGAGAGGGGAGGAAGAGGAGAGGGGGAGGAAGAGGCGTCAGGGGAGGAAAAGGAGAGAGGGGAGGAAGGGGAGAGGGGGAGGAAGAGGTGTCAGGGGAGGAAGAGGAAAGAGGGGAGGAAGAGGTGTCAGGGGAGGAAGAGGAGAGAGGGGAGGAAGAGGAGAGGGGGAGGAAGAGGAAAGAGGGGAGGAAGAGGTGTCAGGGGAGGAAGAGGAAAGAGGGGAGGAAGAGGTGTAAGGGGAGGAAAAGGAGAGAGGGGAGGAAGAGGTGTCAGGGGAGGAAGAGGAAAGAGGGGAGGAAGAGGTGTAAGGGGAGGAAAAGGAGAGAGGGGAGGAAGAGGTGTCAGGGGAGGAAGAGGAAAGAGGGGAGTAGGAGGTGACAGGGGAGGAAGAGGAAAGAGGGGAGGAAGAGGTGTCAAGGGAGGAAGAGGAAAGAGGGGAGGAAGAGGTGTCAGGGGAGGAAGAGGAAAGAGGGGAGGAAGAGGTGTAAGGGGAGGAAAAGGAGAGAGGGGAGGAAGAGGTGTAAGGGGAGGAAAAGGAGAGAGGGGAGGAAGAGGTGCCTGGGGATGAAGAGGTGAGAGGGGAGGAAGAGGTGCCAGGGGATGAAGAGGAGAGGGGGAGGAAGAGGAGAGGGGGAGGAAGAGGTGTCAGGGGAGGAAGAGGTGTCAGGGTAGGAAGAGGAGAGAGGGGAGGAAGAGGAGAGAGGGGAGGAAGAGGAAAGAGGGGAGGAAGAGGTGCCAGGGGATGAAATGGTGATGAGAGGAAGAGGAGAGGGGCGAGGAAGAGGTGAGAGGGGAGGAAGAGGTGCCAGGGGATGAAGTGGTGATGAGAGGAAGAGGAGAGGGGGAGGAAGAGGTGCCTGGGGATGAAGAGGAGAGAGGGGAGGAAGAGGTGCCAGGGGATGAAATGGTGATGAGAGGAAGAGGAGAGGGGCGAGGAAGAGGAGAGAGGGGAGGAAGAGGTGCCAGGGGATGAAGTGGTGATGAGAGGAAGAGGAGAGGGGGAGGAAGAGGTGCCTGGGGATGAAGAGGAGAGAGGGGAGGAAGAGGTGCCAGGGGTGGAAGAGGAGAGAGGGTAGGAAGAGGTGCCAGGGGAGGAAGAGGAGAGAGGGTAGGAAGAGGTGCCAGGGGAGGAAGAGGTGTCAGGGGAGGAAGAGGTGTCAGGGTAGGAAGAGGAGAGAGGGGAGGAAGAGGAGAGAGGGGAGGAAGAGGATAGAGGGGAGGAAGAGGAGAGAGGGGAGGAAGAGGTGTCAGGGGAGGAAGAGGAGAGAGGGGAGGAAGAGGTGCCAGGGGAGGAAGAGGAGAGAGGGTAGGAAGAGGTGCCAGGGGAGGAAGAGGTGTCAGGGGAGGAAGAGGTGTCAGGGTAGGAAGAGGAGAGAGGGGAGGAAGAGGAGAGAGGGGAGGAAGAGGTGTCAGGGGAGGAAGAGGGGAGAGGGGAGGAAGAGGAGAGAGGGGAGGAAGAGGGAGGGGAGGAAGAGGAGAGAGGGGAGGAAGGGGAGAGGGGGAGGAAGAGGGTCAGGGGAGGAGAGGAGAGAGGGGAGGAAGAGGAGAGAGGGGAGGAAGAGGGGAGGGGAGGAAGAGGGGAGAGGGGAGGAAGAGGAGAGAGGGGAGGAAGAGGTGTCAGGGGAGGAAGAGGGGAGATGGGAGGAAGAAGTGTCAGGGGAGGAAGAGGAGAGAGGGGAGGAAGAGGTGCCAGGGGATGAAGAGGAGAGAGGGGAGGAAGAGGAGAGGGGGAGGAAGAGGTGTCAGGGGAGGAAGAGGAGAGAGGGGAGGAAGGGGAGAGGGGGAGGAAGAGGTGTCAGGGGAGGAAGAGGAGAGAGGGGAGGAAGAGGAGAGAGGGGAGGAAGAGGAGAGGGGGAGGAAGAGGTGTCAGGGGAGGAAGAGGAGAGAGGGGAGGAAGAGGAGAGGGGGAGGAAGAGGAGAGAGGGGAGGAAGAAGAGAGAGGGGAGGAAGAGGAGAGGGGGAGGAAGAGGTGTCAGGGGAGGAAGAGGAGAGAGGGGAGGAAGAGGAGAGAGGGGAGGAAGAGGAGAGAGGGGAGGAAGAGATGCCAGGGGAGGAAGAGGAGAGAGGGGAGGAAGAGGAGAGAGGGAATGAAGAGGTGCCTGGGGATGAAGAGGTGAGGAGAGGAAGAGGAGAGGGGGAGGAAGAGGTGAGAGGGGAGGAAGAGGTGCCTGGGGATGAAGAGGTGAGGAGAGGAAGAGGAGAGGGGGAGGAAGAGGTGTCAGGGGAGGAAGAGGTGAGGAGAGGAAGAGGAGAGAGTGGAGGAAGAGGAGAGAGGGGAGGAAGAGGTGCCAGGGGAGGAAGAGGAGAGAGGGGAGGAAGGGTGAGGAGAAGAAGAGGAGAGAGGGGAGGAAGAGGAGAGAGGGGAGGAAGAGGTGCCAGGGGATAAAGAGGATAGGGGGAGGAAGAGGAGAGAGGGGAGGAAGAGGTGTCAGGGGAAGAGGAGGTGAGTGAGGAGAGACGGTGAGGGGTGAGCAAGAGGGGGCGATGTGAAGAAGAGGGGTGAGGAGAGAAAGGGGGTGAGGGGAGGAAGGGGAGGGAGGAAAGAGGGGTGAGGGGAGGAAGGGGAGGGAGGAAAGAGGGGTGAGGGGAGGAAGGGGAGGGAGGAAAGAGGGGTGAGGGGAAGGATTAGTGAATATTAATTTACTGAGAAAAACTTTGAACCCAATTTCATTTTTTTCTCTTTTGATATAAAATACGGAAATTATTCATAGACAGACAGACAGACAGACAGACAGACTGATAGACAGACAGATAGACAGACAGACAGACAGATAGATAGATAGATACATAGATAGATAGATAGATAGATAGATTGATAGATAGATAGATAGATAACCCCTTATGCATCAGTAGGTAGAAGAAGTCATATTCCTGACGTCATCAAAAGGAGGGGGAGGGGTGGAGGGGGAGAGGGGTGGTGGGGGAGGGGGTGGTGGAGAGGGGTGAGGAGAGAAGGGTGGGGGAGAGGGGTGGGGGAGAGAGAGGGGAGGAGGGAGTGGGGTGGGGGAGAAGGATGGAGGGAGAAGGGTGGGGGAGAGGGGTGGGGGAGAGAGAGGGGAGGAGGGAGTGGGGTGGGGGAGAATGGTGGGGGAGAGGGGTGGCGGGGGAGAGGGTGGGGGAGAGGGGTGGGGGAGAGGGGTGGGGGAGAAGGGTGGGGGAGAGGGATGGGGGAGAGGGGTGGAGGGAGAAGGGTGGGGGAGAGGGGTGGGGGAGAGGGGTGGAGGGAGAAGGGTGGGGGAGAGGGGTGGGGGAGAGGGGTGAAGGGAGAGGGGTGGAGGGAGAGGGGTGTAGGGAGAGGGGTGGGGGAGAAAGAGGGGAGGAGGGAGTGGGGGGGGGAGAAGGGTGGGGGAGAGGGGTGGGGGAGAGGGGTGGAGGGAGAAGGGGGGGGAGAGGGGTGGGGAGAGAGAGGGGAGGAGGGAGTGGGGTGGGGGAGAAGGGTGGGGGAGAGGGGTGGGGAGGGGGGTGGGGGAGAGGGGTGGAGAGAGAGGGGTGCAGGGAGAAGGGGGAGGGAGAAGGGTGGAGGGAGAGGGTGGGGGAGAGGGGTGGGGGAGAGGGGTGGGGGGAGAAGGGTGGAGAGAGAAGGGTGGAGGGAGAGAGGGGGGGGAGAGGGGTGGGGGGAGAAGGGGGGAGGGAGAGGGGTGGGGAGAGGGGTGGGGGAGAGGGGTAGGGGAGTGGGGTGGGGGAGAGGGGTGGGGGGAGAAGGGGGGAGGGAGAAGGGGGAGGGAGTGGGTGGGTGAGAGGGGTGGGGGAGAGGGATGGGGGGAGAAGGGTGGAGGGAGAAAGGTGGAGGGAGAGAGGTGGGGGAGAAGGGTGGGGGAGAAGGGTGGGGGAGAGGGGTGGAGGGAGAAGTGTGGGGGAGAGGGGTGGGGGAGAGGGGTGGGGGGAGAAGGGTGGAGGGAGAAGGGTGGAGGGAGTGGGTGGGGGAGAGGGGTGGGGGAGAGGGGTGGGCGGAGAAGGGTGGAGGGAGAAGGGTGGGGGAGAAGGGCGGGGGAGAGGGGTGGGGGAGAGGGGTGGGGGAGAGGGGTGGGGGAGAAGGGTGGAGGGAGAAGGGTGGAGGGAGTGGGTGGGGGAGAGGGGTGGGGGAGAGGGGTGGGCGGAGAAGGGTGGAGGGTCTCAAGGGAGGGGGGAGGTGGATGGTCTCAAGGGAGGGGAGAGGTGGATGGTCTCAAGGGAGGGGAGAGGTGGAGGGTCTCAAGGGAGGGGAGAGGTGGAGGGTCTCAAGGGAGGGGAAAGGTGGAGGGTCTCAAGGGAGGGGAGAGGTGGAGGGTCTCAAGGGAGGGGAAAGGTGGAGGGTCTCAAGGGAGGGGAGAGGTGGAGGGTCTCAAGGGAGGGGAGAGGTGGAGGGTCTCAAGGGAGTGGGGAGGTGGAGGGTCTCAAGGGAGGGGAGAGGTGGAGGGTCTCAAGGGAGGGGAGAGGTGGAGGGTCTCAAGGGAGGGGAAAGGTGGAGGGTCTCAAGGGAGGGGAGAGGTGGAGGGTCTCACGGGAGGGGAGAGGTGGATGGTCTCAAGGGAGGGGAGAGGTGGAGGGTCTCAAGGGAGGGGAGAGGTGGATGGTCTCATGGGAGGGGAGAGGTGGAGGGTCTCAAGGGAGGGGAGAGGTGGAGGGTCTCAAGGGAGGGGAGAGGTGGAGGGTCTCAAGGGAGGGGAGAGGTGGATGGTCTCAAGGGAGGGGAGAGGTGTAGGGTCTCAAGGGAGGGGAGAGGTGGAGAGTCTCAAGGGAGGGGACAGGTGGAGGGTCTCAAGGGAGGGCGAGAGGTGGAGGGTCTCAAGGGAGGGGAGAGGTGGATGGTCTCAAGGGAGGGGAGAGGTGGAGGGTCTCAAGGGAGGGGAGAGGTGGAGGGTCTCAAGGGAGGGGAGAGGTGGAGGGTCTCAAGGGAGGGGAGAGGTGGAGGGTCTCAAGGGAGGGGGAGAGGTGGAGGGTCTCAAGGGAGGGGAGAGGTGGAGGGTCTCAAGGGTGGGGGGAGGTGGAGGGATTCAAGGGTGGGGGGAGGTGGAGGGTCTCAAGGGAGGGGAGAGGTGGAGGGTCTCAAGGGAGGGGAGAGGTGGAGGGTCTCAAGGGAGGGGAGAGGTGGAGGGTCTCAAGGGTGGGGAGAGGTGGAGGGTCTCAAGGGAGGGCGAGAGGTGGAGGGTCTCAAGGGAGGGGAGAGGTGGAGGGTCTCAAGGGAGGGGAGAGGTGGAGGGTCTCAAGGGAGGGGAGAGGTGGATGGTCTCAAGGGAGGGGAGAGGTGGAGGGTCTCAAGGGAGGGGAGAGTTGGAGGGTCTCAAGGGAGGGGAGAGGTGGAGGGTCTCAAGGGAGGGGGGAGGTGGAGGGATTCAAGGGTGGGGGGAGGTGGAGGGTCTCAAGGGAGGGGAGAGGTGGAGGGTCTCAAGGGAGGGGGGAGGTGGAGGGTCTCAAGGGAGGGGAGAGGTGGAGGGTCTCAAGGGAGGGGAGAGGTGGAGGGTCTCAAGGGAGGGGAGAGGTGGAGGGTCTCAAGGGAGGGGAGGGTGGAGGGTCTCAAGGGAGGGGAGAGGTGGAGGGTCTCAAGGGAGGGGAGAGGTGGAGGGTCTCAAGGGAGGGGAGAGGTGGATGGTCTCAAGGGAGGGGAGAGGTGTAGGGTCTCAAGGGAGGGGAGAGGTGGAGAGTCTCAAGGGAGGGGACAGGTGGAGGGTCTCAAGGGAGGGCGAGAGGTGGAGGGTCTCAAGGGAGGGGAGAGGTGGATGGTCTCAAGGGAGGGGAGAGGTGGAGGGTCTCAAGGGAGGGGGGAGGTGGAGGGTCTCAAGGGAGGGGGGAGGTGGAGGGTCTCAAGGGAGGGCGATAGGTGGAGGGTCTCAAGGGAGGGGGGAGGTGGATGGTCTCAAGGGAGGGCGAGAGGTGGAGGGTCTCAAGGGAGGGGGGAGGTGGATGGTCTCAAGGGTGGAGGGAGGTGGAGGACCTCAAGGGAGGGGGAGGTCGAGGGGCTCAATGGAGGGGGAGGTGGAGGGTCTCAAGGGAGGGGGGAGTTGGAGGGTCTCAAGGGAGGGGGAGGTGGAGGGTCTCAAGGGAGGGGAGAGGTGGAGGGTCTCAAGGGAGGGGGGAGTTGGAGGGTCTCAAGGGAGGGGGAGGTGGAAGGGGGAATGGGTGTGGGTGTAATCTGTTTAGTTTGAAATAGGAAATAGAGTCAGGAAATATGTCAGAGGCGGAAGATGACTCGTCCGTCTTGGGAGAAACAGATTTAATTGGCTATTCACTTGGGAAGCTTCCGTTCTTACGTCCGTTTGTTCCTTTGTTTCGTACGTTCATCAGTTCATTCATTTATTGTTTCTTTTATTTGTATTTTGTCTCCTTTTTATATTTATTTTATCTATACTTATTGTATTTATTGACCTTTTATGCCTTGATTATTCTCTTTTTTTTATCATTCAGTCACATTTCATTGTACAATACGCATCAGTACTTCGATTTAATTACTAATTATTCTCTATTTGTTTTTGACGTGCATCAATTTCATCACTTTTTTTCACTTTTTCTCAATACATCACAAAGTGTGTTGAAGTGTTAGTAATAAGGCGGCCAACACTAACGAGAAAGAGTGTGTGTATTTTTGTCTGGGCGTCTCTTACTGATTAACAAAGGGGGAACCTCTCACCCCACTCCTACTAATTTGGGTTCATTTTCTTTTATTCTTTCACTCGTATATAAAAACAACACCTGGCAACCCTGTGATGCATATTAACTTTTGTTCCTGTTTTTATTGCCTATGTTTATTTCTTGTTAAATTTAAGGAGTTTTTCTGTTGTGTTTTAAGCTAGTTATAATATATAATACACTTAGAGATATTGATAAATTAGATGACACATGAGTATAGGAACACACACACAGAGACAGACAGACACAGACAGATAGACAGATAACTACGTAAATTATGAAACCTGTATGTAGAGGAACAGACAGATTTTTTTTTTTTTATTTATTTATTTATTGGGCACTCCCCTACATCGTTGTGTAAGGTGAAGCGCAGAAGCGTTTACAGCGCCCATCAGGGAAGCATACTAAGTTCATGCTTGCCTTTATGTCTCATGAGTTAAGGGCGTAGAAGCCTGAAGAGTCAAGGGCGTAGAAGCCTGAAGAGTCAGTGGTTTATGTCATCAAGTTATTGGAAGCTCCAACAACTTTCCCTGAATACGAATTCGCAACTTTCGACTTTCAACAGGTACTTACTTTACTGCTAGGTGAACAGGGACTAATGGGGGCTAGGAAGTATGTCCAAACAACTTCCACCGGCCCGGGAATCGAACCCGTGACATCTCGCTTGCGAGACAAGAACGGTACCGCTTCTACCACCGATCCCCGAACAGACAGATAGGCCGGGCATCAGGGGGCAGAGGTGAAAGGTCGCTCGGTATAATGTTACAAGGGAAACATGCCACGCTGAAATGGCTGACGGGGATTTAACCTGAAGTACATGATCCGGCCCCTCTCTCTCTCTCTCTCTCTCTCTCTCTCTCTCTCTCTCTCTCTCTCTGCCCTGTCACGCAAAACACACAAAAGAGAAACCACAATTTATTTCCTAACAACACGATCTCTACCAAACTATGCACCAAAATATAAAACTGTGGCAAAACTGTACCATTTATCATCCACTGACAACCACTCAATACGATTACCTGAGAAGTGCCTCACGTCAAGAGGAATTTAGAGGATTTATTACAGTAAGCTATTGAAAATGTGGATACGAAACTGAATCCAATTAATTATGTATTGACAACTATCTGTTTGAGTTAGGTAAAGTTAATTTAGTTTATGATAGGGTTAGGTTACGTTACGTTACGTTACGTTACGTTACGTTACGTTACGTTACGTTACGCTACGTTGGATTAGAACGAAAGGGAAGTTAAAAAGAGACACTTAAAGAAATATCTGAAGAGAAGAAACGACAGACAGACAGACAGACAGACAGACAGACAGACAGACAGAGAGACAGACATCCTGTAAATGCACCATATAGCTCTTAAGATACACACTAAGGTTTATAATGGCCTCAATAACACAACAACTTATTTAATATTTCTCCTTCGTTCTCATTTTAAACTGAGAATCTTTAAGTTAAGTTAGTTTACATGTTTATCATTCGTCTTTTTTTCAATATGAAGTTAATAATATAACTCTTCCTGATCAATTTAATTTACGATTTTTAGATGTTTTTTTTAAAGATAACAGATATCTTTATGGTTTGGCTATAATTATCTGTACGATTATCTTACGATGGACAGTGTCAGATCTCAGTGATAGTTTATGTCTTAATTCCTTTAGTGATTAATGTAAATATTTATCTATATTATGAATTAAAAGCTCGTGTTTATTGGCGTTGGTTCAGGTCAGGAAATTTGATATAACAAGGAGTTGACAGTTCCGGTAATGGGATGGTTCAAAGGATTGTTTTCTTGTGTATTTAACTAACTTCCTATGTAATGTCAGCAGTTTTAAGTATATGTTTGTATTTGTTATTGGGGGAAAAAGGTAGTTTGTTTTAACTGTAGGGGAGGGAGAGGGTGTGACCAGGCCGAGTGGGTGTGTGGTAGTTGGTGGCCGGCAGCTCATAAGTGAGGAAGCTGTGGTCACCATCCTCCCACACCATACGTGACAGACACACACACACACACACACACACACACCGTCAAGATATCTCTGATAGATCGAGATAATGTACATTTTCTATAGCCATGTCCATCGAGAGAAGAGATTTCATATACAATACATGTCCTAATACCCCCGTGTGTTCTCTTGTGCTCAGGACATTCCCAGCATCGGTGTGGACAAGTGGTATCCGCTGGAGGGTCGTTCACACCGCTCCAACATACAAGGTCAAATAAACCTGAAGATGTGGCTCTCTACCCGCGAGGACAGGTTAGTTATACTCACGAGGACAGGTTAGTTATGCCCACGAGGACAGGTTAATTATACCCACGGGGACAAGTTAGTTATACCCACGAGGACAGGTTAGTTATACCTACGAGGACAGGTTAGTTATACCTACGAGGACAGGTTAGTTATACCCGCGAGGACAGGTTAGTTATACCTACGAGGACAGGTTAGTTATGCCCACGAGGACAGGTTAGTTATACCTACGAGGACAGGTAAGTTATACCCACGAGGATAGGTTAGTTATACCTACGAGGAAAGGTTAGTTATACCCGCGAGAACAGGTTAGTTATACCTACGAGGACAGGTTAGTTATGCCCACGAGGACAGGTTAGTTATACCTACGAGGACAGGTAAGTTATACCCACGAGGATAGGTTAGTTATAGTCACGAGGACATGTTAGTTATGCCCACGAGGATAGGTTAGTTATACTAAAAGGGAAAGGTTAGTTATACTCGCGAGGACAGGTTAGTTATACCTACGAAGACAGGTAAGTTATACCCACGAGGATAGGTTAGTTATACCCACGAGGACGGGTTGGTTATACCCATGAGGACAGATAAGTTATATCCACGAGGATAAGTTAGTTATACCCACGAGGACAGGTTAGTTATAGTCACGAGGACATGTTAGTTATGCCCACGAGGACAGGTTAGTTATACCCACGAGGACAGGTTAGTTATACCTACGAGGACAGATTAGTTATACCCACGAGAACAGGTAAGTTATACCCTCTCTCACCCTCACCCTCCCATTCTCTTTCCCCTTCACTCTCCCTGACCACCACCTTCTCTCCCTCTCCCCACCCTGCCCTACCCTTCCTTTATTTTCCTTTCACTCACTCTCCCCACACTCTCCCTCACACTCTCCCTCCCTATACTCTCCCTCCTTATCCCTCTCCCTCCCCTCCCTCTCCCCCTCCCTTCCCCCACACTCTCCCTCGCTCCTACTCTCCCACCCTCCCACCCTCTCACTCACACTCCCCCACACTCTCCCTCGCTCCTACTCTCCCACCCTGTCACTCCCCCACACTCTCCCTCACTCTCCCTCCTTCTCCCCCACAGAGGCACGTCGGAGGATGAGGTGTGGGCGGAAGCTCGACAGCATGACCAAATTATCACCATATTTCTTCGACACGAGCTGACCAAGTTCAAGGTAGGTCACTGTACCTGTATCTCTACTTGTAACTGTAATTTACCTGTACTTGTACTGTATTTCTACCTGTAACTGAACCTGTCTGTAACTGTACTTTTGTCTGTATGTGTTTGTTGCTCTACCTGTATATCTAAATGGAACTGTAATTTAGCTGTACCTGCATCTCTACCTGTAACTGCAAATGTACACCTTTACCTGTAATTATAGTTGAAACTGTAACTGTACTTTTGATTATACCTGTAAATGTACCTGTAACTCTAATTGCAACTAACTGTACCTCTTAACTGTACCTGTAAGTATATCTGTAGCACCATTTAAATTTTATAGTAATCTACCTGGTGCACCATTAAAGAAGATTCACCATCCTATCTACCTGCTTCACCATTAAGTCCCTCTTCCCCTCCCCTACCTTGTGCACCATTAACAAGCCATCACCATTCTGCTTACCTGATGCACTTTCACTTCCCTTCACCTCTCTACCTGAGCCGCCATTAACCCCCCCCCCCCCATCCCTTCGCTGTTTGGGGCTCCATTAAGTCCCTCCTCCTCTTCAGGGTTGGAGTAATAATTGTATTTGTAATTTAATTGAAATGTAATTAATTACAAGAAAATAGTAATTGTAATTGTAATTTAGAAAGTTATCAGTTAATTGTAATTATAATTGTAATTGAAATGATAATCATGTAATTGTAATTTAATTGTAATTGTGAACTCAGTGCCCCGAGCATTCAAGGAAAAGTCAAGAAAGTGGTTGCAGATAATTATCTGCATTATAATGCATCTTCCATAGTGAAAGCTTTTGACCTGTCCCTGCCAAGTTTCTACACGGATCAGGAACAAACAGAGGATGAAGATTCAGGAGGTGACCCCAACATCCTTCAAGAAGATATTAGCTGAGAAGATGTTCTGCCATTCCTCCCTCAAAGAATGGGTTGCTTTGCACACTTCAGCAACTTCAGAAAGTTGCGTCATTGGTCAACTCAATTCGAAAGTCAACTGTAGCTGCTTCATACCTTCGATCTAAAGGGATTGTTCTCCAGACATAAAATGCGACGCGATAGAATTCACAATTGAAAATGGTGAAATCTTTACTCAAGAATCCTGTAGAGGTAAATACTGCAGCTGATCTTCTGTCCCAGGGAGAGAAGAAGGAAAAATAATTTATACCAATGGAGATTCTGCCTTGAAGGAGCTTGTCAGTGTCCTTGAACCTTTTCAAGAGGCCATGGAAGTTGTGGAGGGGCAGAAGAAGGTAATTATATCTGCCACTGGACCAGTGATTCTGGGACTTAAACATTCACTGGAGCATCTACTTAGATCTGGGTCTTTGAGCAACAGCCAATTGCAGTTCTGTGTACCTTCGGCTAGAGTCCTGCTGGACTCTGTGAAAAAATGTGAGACCCATACATAGAAATGAGGGCATGTTCGAGCAGCGGTTTTTCTTTATCCTAGGTTCAAACTGGACTAGCTGTCGGCACAGGAGCAGAAGGACCAGGTACTGATTAATATCAAGGAAATGTTGGAAGAATCGGGGACAGTTCAGGAGGGGTCAACAGAGGAAGAACATGACAAAGATGATCTAGCAGAAGGATTATCTTATCAAAAAGACCCAGAATTTTCTCCTCCATACCACCATCTTTAACTCGGCCACAAAATCATCGAACATCAGGAGGAAGTTCAGTGAGTCTGTTGTTGAGACAATATGTGGAAGAAGGAACTATCCCATTTTCAAGTAATCCAATGCTCGACTGGAAAGAAGTGACCCCAGCTTTGCACCCACTGAAGAACCTGGCAAGGGAGCTGATGGGGTGTACTGCAACATCTGCTCCACCCTAGCGAGTTTTCAGCATTGCTGGAAATTATTTCACAGCCAACAGGCCCAACTTGGTATCGCTTCTCTCCGATCATTGTTAATAGTAATGTGCAATGGTGAATTATTTAAAAAACTCCCAGCTTTGTAAATATTATGTGTAACTTTCAGTATACATGGACTGCACTGGAATCTTGATAGCCTATGTCTGCTCTTTTCACAATAGTTTTAAGTGAAACATTCATCATCTCACCCTTATAACTAGACAGCATGGCGGTTTTCTTTTCAAAGGGTGAGCTAACATGTAGAATCTTGTATTGTAATTGAACTTTTGATTTTCAAGTTGTAATTGAAATGCAATTGAACATTTGAAATATTATTGTAATTGTAATTAAAAATTCAGGCAAGTATTTGTACTGTAACTGTAATTGATTTAAAAAGGTGTAATTGTTCCAACTCTGCTCCTCTTGCCTGGTGCACCCTTATAGAGGCGCCTCGGAGCACCAATTAAGTCGGTAATTCATCAGGAACTAGACAACCGGGAAGGAAATTTCGTAAATGAGTTCTGCCACCATTGACGATATGAGGCACTAACCACTTATACTGTCCCCTCGTACCCCCACCTGTATTCTTACCTGTATAACTGTATATGTACCTGTACCTGTATATGTAGTTCTACCTGTACCCCTACCTGTATATGTACCTGTACCTGTGTATATACCTGTACCTGTATGTGTAGTTTTACCTGTAACTCTCTCTCTCTCTCTCTCTCTCTCTCTCTCTCTCTCTCTCTCTCTCTCTCTCTCTCTCTCTCTCTCTCTCTCTCTCTCTCTCATTAAAACTTCTATAGTCGTACATATTAATTCCTTGGTATTGGACCCGGCCTGGAGGGGTGATGGATGTGTGAGAGGAGGAAAGTTGGGAGAACATTCATTAAGAGAGAGAGAGAGAGAGAGAGAGGGGGGGAGTATGAGAGGGTGGAGGGGCAACGAGAGAGAGAGAGAGAGAGAGAGAGAGAGAGAGAGAGAGAGAGAGAGAGGAAAGAGATAGGGAGAGAAAGAGAGAAATTGGACGGATGATGATGATTGATTTCGAAATAATGACGAAGGAAAAATGGAAGAGATAGATAGATAAATAGGTAGGTAGATGGAGGGATATAGATAGATAGATAGATAGATAGATGAATGTATCTGTTATGATGAAGAAAACTCGGGGGAATAAAGTATAAAAATATAAGTAAACAAGAACGAGATGGGTGGGTAGGTAGGGAAGGATAGAGAGAGAAAGAGAGCGAAAGAGAAAGAGAGAGAGAGCGATGGACAGACAGAGAGAGAGAAAGGGGGAGAGAGGGAGGAGGGAAGCACTAAAGGAACACCGTAAACCTCCCGCATTTCTGTCATAACAAAAGCCATAAACTTATTCCTCAGGACCAAAAGGATATTAACAACTTCACTACCGTATTTTAACCCTTTCAGTGTGTGTTAACCCTTTCAGTATGTGTTAACCCTTTCAGTGTGTGTTAACCCTTTCAGTATGTGTTAACCCTTTCAGTGTGTGTTAAACCTTTCAGTGTGTGTTAACCCTTTCAGTGTGTGTTAACCCTTTCAGTATGTGTTAACCCTTTCAGTATGTGTTAACCCTTTCAGTATGTGTTAACCCTTTCAGTGTGTGTTATACCTTTCAGTGTGTGTTAACCCTTTCAGTGTGTGTTAAACCTTTCAGTATGTGTTAACCCTTTCAGTATGTGTTAACCCTTTCAGTATGTGTTAACCCTTTCAGTATGTGTTAAACCTTTCAATATGTGTTAATACCTTTCAATATGTGTTAATACCTTTCAGTATGTGTTAAACCTTTCAGTATGTGTTAAACCTTTCAGTATGTGTTAACCCTTTCAGTATGTGTTAAACCTTTCAATATGTGTTAATACCTTTCAGTATGTGTTAACCCTTTCAGTATGTGTTAATACCTTTCAGTATGTGTTAATACCTTTCAGTATGTGTTAAACCTTTCAGTATGTGTTAACCCTTTCAGTATGTGTTAAACCTTTCAGTATGTGTTAACCCTTTCAGTATGTGTTAAACCTTTCAATATGTGTTAATACCTTTCAGTATGTGTTAACCCTTTCAGTATGTGTTAAACCTTTCAATATGTGTTAATACCTTTCAGTATGTGTTAACCCTTTCAGTATGTGTTAATACCTTTCAGTATGTGTTAATACCTTTCAGTATGTGTTAACCCTTTCAGTATGTGTTAAACCTTTCAGTATGTGTTAACCCTTTCAGTATGTGTTAACCCTTTCAGTATGTGTTAATACCTTTCAGTATGTGTTAACCCTTTCAGTATGTGTTAACCCTTTCAGCATGTGTTAAACCTTTCAGTATGTGTTAATACCTTTTAGTATGTGTTAACCCTTTCAGTATGTGTTAACCCTTTCAGTATGTGTTAACCCTTTCAGTATGTGTTAATACCTTTCAGTATGTGTTAATACCTTTCAGTATGTGTTAACTTTTTCAGTATGATGTCTTAACCCTGTCATTATCTCTTAACCATTTCAGAAATATTCAAGTCTATTAACCCTTTAGTTTGATGACTTCTCCTGTTGAGTTTGATGACTTCGACCCTTGAGTTTGATGACTTCTCCTGTTGAGTTTGATGACTTCGCCCCTTGAGTTTGATGACTTCGCCCCTTGAGTTTGATGACTTCGCCCCTTGAGTTTGATGACTTCGCCCCTTGAGTTTGATAACTTCGCCCCTTGAGTTTGATAACTTCGCCCCTTGAGTTTGATAACTTCGCCCCTTGAGTTTGATAACTTCACCCCTTGAGTTTGATAACTTCGCCCCTTGAATTTGATAACTTATCCCCTTGAGTGTGATGACGTTCCTCTTGAGTACAACGAGTTACCCCTTTGAAATCGACGAATTGGTCTTTTGAGTACAAGGCCATTATACTCAGGGAATGACATTTTCGTACTGAAGAAAATAAGAATATTCGACTCTGAGCTGACCTCCTCTCCTTTTACATAAACAACGTCAATAACAACAACTGGCAACTCTACACGATGGCCAAATTTCCAGGACATCAAGTTCCCTCAGAAGGTGAATTTTCCAAGGTACCGAGCTCCCTCTGATGACGTACTTCTCCTAAAAATATTCAACAGAACTCGGCTCCCACCGGAAGTTCTCGAGAGACCTCTGTCTTAGCGCTCTCCTCTTCCTCTACATGTTTAATAGCAGCGAAAGTAAGAGAGGGAGGGAAGAAACTGAAGGAGAGACAGAGTTGGGGTGTCAGTGAAGAGTTTGAGAGAGAGAGAGAGAGAGAGAGAGAGAGAGAGAGAGAGAGAGTGTGTTTCATGTACGTAATATATTATCGCTAGGTCTGATTTGAAACTCTCTCTCTCTCTCTCTCTCTCTCTCTCTCTCTCTCTCTCTCTCTCTCTCTCTCTCTCTCTCTCTCTCTAAACATGTACAAAATAGGTGAAAAGATAAAGGAGGTAGCCGAAGTTCACGGAAAATTTAACAGGATAGTTACGTACTGACAGGGAACTCAGTGCCCTGGAGAGGTCACCGTCTGAGGGACCCGGTGCCTTCAAATATTTACCAACTCCTAGTGTTGCCAGTTGTTGTTTCCGTCGTTACTTATTAAAAGGGGGATGCGAGAGGCTCAGGAGGGCGGGGTGATTGCTGAGTAGTTAGGGTTATGAGAGTGTGTGTGTGTGTGTGTGTGTGTGTGTGTGTGTGTGTGTGTGTGTGTCTCACCACATACATCAATTCACGCACAGCCATCATCCAGCTCATCATACTTCTCATCATCATCAAAAGCCCTGAACCCCAAAAGTCCTATGGCGACGGGGACAGGCAGAGATGACTACCGGGAGTCTTTAGTCACAACTCTACACATGGGCGGCACAGATAAGATGGTCGTTTATACACTGGGAATTAGGCAGCAGTGCAATCCGATCCTGTCTGTGCGACCGAGCAGCCCTTTCGAGGAGCCACTCTGTTCACCCCACATAGGGAGGGGGCTAGAAAAGGTGCCGTAAACATAGCCTGCCTAAAGAACCAACCTGACTGGGCAACTGCAACCAGTAAGGTCATCAATATGCGGTCGAAAACATAATTATGATCACAGCTGAATACTGGCACAAATGAGTGTCCTGAAAGAAGAACCGCCCATGTGGCAAAAGAGTTGGCTAGTTATAACATCGACATAGCTGCCATTGGCGAGTCCCAGCTAGGAGACGAGGGTCGACTCACAGAAACGGGATCTGGCTATACCTTCTTCTGGAAGGGTAAGCCTGCTGCGGAGAGAAACCGCATTTAAGGGGTTGGCTTTGCCATCCGCCAATGCACCCTACATCGGCTAACTGAAATGGCTGTTAGGATCAAAGAGCGCGTCATGACGCTCTGAGTCCCACTGAATCACTCGCGCTATGTCTTCATCAGTGCATACGCCCCAACACTGGTTACAGGGGATGACATCAAGGAAGCCTTTTACGCCGACCTTGAAAAGAGAGCTAATCTCTGTCTCCAGAGAAGATAAGGACGTGCTCCTACGTGATTTCAATGCCAGAGCTGGCAGAGATATTGACATATGGCAGGGAGTTATAGGGAGAAATGGACTAGGCAAGCATAATCTCAACAGGCTACTCCTCCTCAGCAAGTGTGCGACACACAACCTCACTATCACCAATACCTTGTTTAGGCACGCCGACAAGTTCAAGGGTTCGTGGCAACACCCACGATCCATACATTGGCATCTCATTGACTACATTATTGTCAGAGAAAGACGTCACCGATATGTCCTCATCACCCGTGCCACGCGTGGCTCAGACCAGTGTGACACTGATCATCGACTCGTCAGAGCCAAACTTTCACTTCACGTCGCCCCAAAACGGCGAAGGCAGAAAGCCTCCAGAAGAGGTTTAACATAAAGCGTCTGGAGGACCCAGTGGTCGCACATGCTTTCAGAGAGCAGTTCGAACATGTGCTGATAAACAACCCGACAACAAACAGCCCAAATCCCTGTGCCGAATGGGGTATTTTCGACACTACCATGACAAAAACCTGCAGAGAGACCCTCGGACAGATCGAAAGAATACACCCGGACTGTTTTGGTGAAAATGACTCGGCAATCTATGTACGCGTCGATAATAAACGTGCTGCTTTAACTGACTGGCGAACATCGCTATCTAAAGAACGGATGGTTGAGAAATAAATCATATGAAACACAAAAACTTGCAGATCAATAAAAGGTGCGCAATTTTTTTTAATTCCATTAAAACATTGTATGGGCCAATCACCCATCCTTTACCGCTGGAAAGAGCACTACCATTCGCTACTCAACCGAAACACCGATGTGTATGTCTTAACTGCACAGCAGGTCTATCAGTATCCAGATCTGACCCACCTCAGCTATCCTCCATCCCTGGATGAAGTAGCTACTACCACCAAACAGATGAAAAATAACAAAGCCTCAGGGCCTGATGGAATCTCAGCCGAGGTGTATAAAGCAGGAGGACCTCTGCTTACTAGCCGTCTCCACTCTCTCCTGGAGAATATATGGGAAAAGGAGGATATCCCCCAAGCTCTTAAAGACTCCTCCATCGTCATTATTTATAATAACAGGGAGACCGGTCAGACTGTAGCAACTACCGTGGGATCTCGCTGCTGTCCGTCGTTGGCAAGATTATCGCCCAAGTCCTCCTAAACAAACTTCTTTCTGAAGCGGAAAAATTCCTCCCAGAATCTCAATCTGGCTTTAGACCATCACGTGGCACCAATGACATGATCTTTGCTGCCCTCCAGATACAGGAAAGGTGCAGAGAACAGCGTCGTGACCTGTACGTGGCCTTCATCGACCTAACCAAGGCCTTCGACTCAGTCAATAGGGAAGCCCTCTGGCGGACCCTCAGCCGTTTTGGCTGCCCACCAAAAGTCATCGCTATTGTGAGGAAACTCCACGCTGGCATGGACGGCAGTGTCCTGTATAATGACATCCAGTCTGAGTTTTTACCCATCCAAACGGGGATAAAACAAGCGTGTGTCACTGGCACCAACTCTCTTTTCCATTTTCTTGGCTGCCTTCCTTACTCGTGCCAGTGTCAATTTAACCGGCGGGGTGAACATCCAATACCAGATGAAAGGTTTTTTCAACACAAGACTACTCCAGGCAGGAACAAAGGTGTCGGCAGCTTCCATTACTGAACTTCAGTATACAGGCGACCTCACCCTTGTCGCTCACACTGAACGCGACCTATAGGAGATCCTGAACACCTACGCAGATGCTTATGCACACTTAGGCCTTGAGGTGAATGTACAATACATAAGACTCAGATTCTCTTTCACCCTGCCCCTGGTTCAGCCACACCTTCATAATCCATCCAGCTTAACGGTAGTACCCTCTCTAATGTTGCCCACTTTCAGTATTTCGGCTCCCACCTGTCCACTACTGCGGACATCAAGAAGAGATTCAACATCGGTTCAGATGTACATCTCAAGCCTTTGGCAGACTCCTTACCCGTATCTTAAGCTGTAGGGGGCTGAAATTATTTACAAAGTTGCACAGTGCAGTGGTCCTCCCCACCCTGCTATATGGCAGCGAGACATTGGTCACATACAGGAGGCACCTCAAGGCACTTGAAAACTTTCACCAACGTAGTCTACGTTCCATCCTCCGAGTTCTCTGGGAAGACAAGAGAACAAATGCCAGTATTCTCACTGACACAAACTGTAGGAGCATCAAGGCTACCATTATCCATGAACAACTACGCAGGACTGACCATGTTACCCGCATGGACGACAGTAGACCGCCAAAGCATCAGCTACTTTCCAGTCACCTAACGAACAGTAAACGTAACGCCGGCGGGCAACTGAAAAGGTATAAGGATAGTCTTAAGACAAACCTGAAAAAGTGCCAAATCGATCCCCTCACCTGGGAGACGATTACTCCACTCCGTAACACTTGGAGGAGTACACCACGAGAAGGTGTAAATACTCTCGAGTTAGCCAGACTGCATACTGAGGCACTCAAGCGCCAACGCCGGAAAGGCGCTGAAGCTGCCCCTCCCGCACTAGATGTAGCCCCCATCATGTACAACATCTGTGATCGACCCTGCCGGTCCCGAATCGGTCTCTTTCGTCACCTCAGAACTCACATCCATAGACAACAAACTAAATTGGAAACCACACGTCAGTGACGTTGTCAAAATCTCCAGTTTCCGTCTCCACCTCCTCCGCCGACTCAAGTCCCTCGGAGTTCCTGCACCCGAGCTCCTCAGTGTTTACACAACACCCATACTTCCCAAGCTCACCTATGCCTCCCCTACCTGGTCTTCCTCCCTAAATGCCACACAACGTAAACACCTAGAAAAAGTGCAAAAGAGGGCATGCAAGATTATTCTCTCCCCTTCCTACTCCACATATCAAGAAGTGCTCAACACACTGACCCTTTCGACTCTCACTGACCATCACCACGACCTCATCTGCAAATTTGGTAAGAAGCTTCTACACCATCCTCGACACCGGCTCCTACTACCACCTGAGATCCCTAGCCCGAGAATTGCTGTTCGACACCGCAACCGCATCCAGCCCATACGTGCACGAACTGATCGCTATAAGAACAGCCCAGTCCCAACCATTGTAAAAATTATCAATAACTTGTAATAAACCAGTGTATTCACTCCCAGTAAATACTACTTCTTGCACTGTCACTATGTTGAAATGCCCTGTAGTTTGAGCTTTTCCCCATCTAGTTATTATATATCTTATTTGTATCACTTATGTTACTTGTATATTATTTGTAATTCGTAACCCATTCCCCAAATATGTAACTGTATATTTTCAGCCTTCTGGCTGCCAAGCTCTTTCAATAAACCGTTAATAATTATTATTATTATTATTTTATATCATTGTATCATAGCTGAATGATCGTCATACTCGATTCCGAGTGACAACAAAGTAGTAGTAGTAATATGTGTCAAGGAGTTATACCACAGAGCAGTATTACTTGTGGTTGTGATTATGTTTGCATCTGAATTTGTTTTTGTGGTTGAGCGTAGTTTGTTAATTATTGACTTTGTTATTTTTTATTAACAAACATTGTTATGCTATTGATTACACACACACACACACACACACACACACACACACACACACACACACACACACACACACATTATAATATCAATAACATACTCAATAAAATTCTTTGGTTTTAAAAAAAACAGAAAACACAAACACTGTAGTGTATATTTTCATCATCTCACCGACGTCACTAACGTTGGTAAATCCCAGTAAATTTGTTGGACTTGTTCATAGATGGAAAAATCAAATGTGTTCGGGGTGTGTCATCCGCTGGACCTGGCAACACTGACGCACTTTTAGTACTGGAGTTTGATTGTCTTGTCATTCTGTGGAGGGAAAAAATTGTCTAACTGTATTTTGCTTCATACCGAGTCACAAACACACTTATAAAATGAGGTGTGTGTGTGTGTGTGTGTGTGTGTGTGTGTGTGGTGTGTGTGTGATAACAATAATGAACGATTTATTGAAAAGCACAGCGACCAGAGACTGAAAATATACAATGGACAAAAAATTACTTACAGTATTAGGTATGAGAGCATTGGGGAGTGAAGTATTTAACAAAAGCTTTAAAGACAAAAAGGAGATATGGAGTTAACATACAAGTTAAATATGAATCAATGATAATTTGTTGTTGTAGAGGAAACACGTGATTGTAGGCCTCCCTCGTTGGTGGTGTTGTAGAGGGAACACGTGATTGTAGGCCTCCCTCGTTGGTGGTGTTGTAGAGGGAACACGTGATTGTAGGCCTCCCTCGTTGGTGGTGTTGTAGAGGGAACACGTGATTGTAGGCCTCCCTTGGTGGTGGTGTTGTAGAGGAAACACGTGATTGTAGGCCTCCCTCTGTGGTGGTGTTGTAGAGGAAACACGTGATTGTAGGCCTCCCTTGGTGGTGGTGTTGTAGAGGAAACACGTTATTGTAGGCCTCCCTCGTTGGTGTTGTTGTAGAGGAAACACGTTATTGTAGGCCTCCCTTGGTGGTGGTGTTGTATATGAAACACGTTATTGTAGGCGTCCCTCGTTGGTGTTGTTGTAGAGGAAACACGTTATTGTAGGCCTCCCTCGTTGGTGTTGTTGTAGAGGAAACACGTTATTGTAGGCCTCCCTCGTTGGTGTTGTTGTAGAGGAAACACGTTATTGTAGGCCTCCCTCGTTGGTGGTGTTGTAGAGGGAACACGTTATTGTAGGCCTCCCTCGTTGGTGGTGTTGTAGAGGGAACACGTTATTGTAGGCCTCCCTTAGTGGTGGTGTTGTAGAGGAAACACGTTATTGTAGGCCGCCCTTGGTGGTAGTGTTGTAGAGGAAACACGTTATTGTAGGCCTCCCTTGGTGGTGGTGTTGTAGATGAAACACGTTATTGTAGGCCTCCCTCGTTGGTGTTGTTGTAGAGAAAACACGTTATTGTAGGCCTCCCTTGGTGGTGGTGTTGTAGATGAAACATGTTATTGTAGGCCTCCCTCTGTGGTGTTGTAGAGGAAACACGTTATTGTAGGCCTCCCTCGTTGGTGGTGTTGTAGACGAAACACGTTATTGTAGGCCGCCCTTGGTGGTGTTGTAGAGGAAACACGTTATTGTAGGCCTCCCTTAGTGGTGGTGTTGTAGAGGAAACACGTTATTGTAGGCCTCCCTTGGTGGTGGTGTTGTAGAGGAAACACGTTTTTGTAGGCCTCCCTTGGTGGTGGTGTTGTAGACGAAACACGTTATTGTAGGCCTCCCTCGGTGGTGGTGTTGTAGATGAAACACGTTATTGTAGGCCGCCCTTGGTGGTGTTGTAGAGGAAACACGTTATTGCAGGCTTCCCTCGGTGGTGGTGTTGTAGAGGAAACACGTTATTGTAGGCCGCCCTTGGTGGTGTTGTAGAGGAAACACGTTATTGTAGGCCGCCCTTGGTGGTGTTGTAGAGGGAACACGTTATTGTAGGCCTCCCTCTGTGGTGTTGTAGATGAAACACGTTATTGTAGGCCTCCCTCGTTGGTGTTGTTGTAGAGGAAACACGTTATTGTAGGCCTCCCTCTGTGGTGTTGTAGAGGAAACACGTTATTGTAGGCCGCCCTTGGTGGTGTTGTAGAGGAAACACGTTATTGTAGGCCTCCCTCGGTGGTGTTGTAGATGAAACACGTTATTGTAGGCCTCCCTCTGTGGTGTTGTAGATGAAACACGTTATTGTAGGCCTCCCTCGTTGGTGGTGTTGTAGAGGAAACACGTTATTGTAGGCCTCCCTCTATGGTGTTGTAGATGAAACACGTTATTGTAGGCCTCCCTCGTTGGTGGTGTTGTAGAGGAAACACGTTATTGTAGGCCTCCCTCGGTGGTGTTGTAGATGAAACACGTTATTGTAGGCCTCCCTCGTTGGTGGTGTTGTAGAGGAAACACGTTATTGTAGGCCTCCCTCTGTGGTGGTTTTGTGTAGATAATGCCAAGTTGATTTTCGCAGTCACCCCCCCCCCCCTCCCACTCCTGTGCGTGATAAAGACCTACATTGTAAACAATGATTGGGATAACTTGCAGAGTTTCCTGGGACCACCTCACCGTTTCTGCACCACTTTTATTCGCTGTTATTGTTTTCCGTTGATCAATCCTTGCACTGGTTTCTTGGTGGGGAGGAGGGGAGGAAGTCACATGTTGACACCCAGGCAGCTCCCGGTATGAAACTCGATGTCTTGTTTCAACCGTGTAAGATCTTCGTGTGTTTGTGTGTGTGCGCGCGCACCTGAGGATTCTACTCCTGAACACTTGACCATTCTATCTTACATTGAACGCTGAAAACACCAGGAAGGTGAACCAGATTGCATGTAAAAGACCAATACACTGTATAACACACCTTAACGCGCCTCACTTAACTACACTGGCAGGTTACTCCTCTGTGCCACACATTGTTTTTATTGTATGGTAGCAGTCAACTGAGAGTCAAGTAAAAGTTAGTCGATGGTCACTTGAGTGTCACTACAGGTGCTGAATTTCAAGATGATAAGTGATAGTTAGAGTCTTTTATATAGTCTTTTATATAGAGTCTTTTATATAGAGTCTTTTATATAGAGTCATTTATATAGAGTCTTTTATATAGAGTCTTTTATATAGAGTCTCTTATATAGAGTCATTTATATAGAGTCTTTTATTAGTCAAACGAATACCTGAACTAAAGGATAAATTAGGTTAATCTCAGCCAGATTTTTGGAGAGTGAACTTTAGTTGTCAACTTTTCAGTTCAAACTTTGGACAGGACCCCAGACTTAAGACTCGGATTCTTATAGATTAATCTTGAACTTTAACCATCCCCAGGAGGACACAGTCTCCTGGGACGGGGAGCTGAGTGCTGCGGCGGAGACCATCCTACACCAACACGCCATCCAGGGGGACCTGACGCAGCTCCAGCAGGCCATGTGTCGCTGGATGGCCGTATCTAGAGCCCACACCACCAAGCCCCTCGACCATCGTGTCCTACACCGCCTTCTCGTGACCCTCCACGACCTTTGGGAAACCGAGACGCTTAGTCAGGAGGAGGTGAGTGATCTGTGGAACTGATGGAAGAAGGAAACTAGCCAAAAAGAATGGAGAGAGAGAGAGAGAGAGAGAGAGAGAGAGAGAGAGAGATCAACAACATGGTGAATGGTGCCTTTTACACCTCGTTGGGTAAACATATACAAGTTACTGAAAATAACAAAATCCCGATTCAAACTTTGTCGTGAATAATTCTACCGAAGTTTCCTTTGAACTTTCAAACAAGAAATCCCTTGCATATATACCTGTTAATTATGCACATTTTAACCCATAGTGATTAGAATTTACCATTGTTTTGTATGACATTGTTAACAAAGCAATTAAATGTTTGACAGAAACAAAAAAAATAATGTATCAAAGAGAAATTATTCTCCTTCCTTCTGTCTTTACCTCATCTCCCTTCTCCTCCTTTAATCACTCTCATTATTCACTACTTCTTATTCTTTCAGTCTCTTCATCTTACTTTCTATCATTATCGTCTTGTCTCTTCTCTCTTCACCATGCCATTTCCCTTCCCTAAACTCTCTCATTATTCAGCACTCCTCCTCTTCCTCCTCCACCATCGTCGTCGTTTCACCTCCATCGAACACACTCAATACAAAGGGAACTCACCTCCCTAAATATTAGACCAATTTCCTGTCGTTTCTTAATGAGAATATTGTACACCGATGAAGTGAAAAATGGGGAGGTAGGGAGGGATGGAGGGATGGAGGTAGGGAGGTATGGAGGTAGGGAGGGATGGAGGTAGGGAGGGATGGAGGTAGGGAGGGATGGAAGAGGTACAGGAGGGGGATGCGGGAGGGAGGGATGGGTACAGGGGGAGGGTGAGGAGTAAAGTGGGAGGGAGGGAGGAAAAGAGGGAGTGAAGTAGGGAGGGAGGGAGTGAAGTAGGGAGGGAGGGAGTGAAGTAGGGAGGGAGGGAGAGAAGTAGGGAGAGAGGGAGTGAAGTAGGGAGAGAGGGAGTGAAGTAGGGAGAGAGGGAGTGAAGTAGGGAGAGAGGGAGTGAAGTAGGGAGAGAGGGAGTGAAGTAGGGAGGGAGGGGTGAAGTAGGGAGAGAGGGAGTGAAGTAGGGAGAGAGGGAGTGAAGTAGGGAGGGAGGGGTGAAGTAGGGAGAGAGGGAGTGAAGTATTGAGGGAGGCAGTGAAGTATTGAGGGAGGGAGTGAAGTAGGGAGAGAGGGAGTGAAGTAGGGAGGGAGGGAGTGAAGTATTGAGGGACGGTGAAGTAGGGAGAGAGGGAGTGAAGTAGGGAGGGAGGGGTGAAGTATTGAGGGAGGGGTGAAGTAGGGAGAGAGGGAGTGAAGTAGGGAGGGAGGGAGTGAAGTATTGAGGGAGGGGTGAAGTAGGGAGAGAGGGAGTGAAGTAGGGAGGGAGGGGTGAAGTAGGGAGGGAGGGGTGAAGTAGGGAGAGAGGGAGTGAAGTAGAGAGAGAGGGAGTGAAGTAGGAGGGAGGGAGTGAAGTATTGAGGGAGGGGTGAAGTAGGGAGAGAGGGAATGAAGTAGGGAGAGAGGGAGTGAAGTAGGGAGGGAGGGAGTGAAGTATTGAGGGAGGGGTGAAGTAGGGAGAGAGGGAGTGAATTAGGGAGAGAGGGAGTGAAGTAGGGAGAGAGGGAGTGAAGTAGGGAGAGAGGGAGTGAAGTAGGGAGAGAGGGAGTGAAGTAGGGAGAGAGGGAGTGAAGTAGGGAGAGAGGGAGTGAAGTAGGGAGAGAGGGAGTGAAGTAGGGAGAGAGGGAGTGAAGTAGGGAGAGAGGGAGTGAAGTAGGGAGAGAGGGAGTGAAGTAGGGAGAGAGGGAGTGAAGTATTGAGGGAGGGGTGAAGTAGGGAGAGAGGGAGTGAAGTAGGGAGAGAGGGAGTGAAGTATTGAGGGAGGGGTGAAGTAGGGAGAGAGGGAGTGAAGTAGGGAGAGAGGGAGTGAAGTAGGGAGGGAAGGAGTGAAGTATTGAGGGAGGGGTGAAGTAGGGAGAGAGGGAGTGAAGTAGGGAGAGAGGGAGTGAAGTAGGAAGGGAGGGAGTGAAGTATTGAGGGAGGGGTGAAGTAGGGAGAGAGGGAGTGAAGTAGAGAGAGAGGGAGTGAAGTAGGGAGGGAGGGAGTGAAGTATTGAGGGAGGGGTGAAGTAGGGAGAGAGGGAATGAAGTAGGGAGAGAGGGAGTGAAGTAGGGAGGGAGGGAGTGAAGTATTGAGGGAGGGGTGAAGTAGGGAGAGAGGGAGTGAATTAGGGAGAGAGGGAGTGAAGTAGGGAGAGAGGGAGTGAAGTAGGGAGAGAGGGAGTGAAGTAGGGAGAGAGGGAGTGAAGTAGGGAGAGAGGGAGTGAAGTAGGGAGAGAGGGAGTGAAGTAGGGAGGGAGGGAGTGAAGTAGGGAGAGAGGGAGTGAAGTAGGGAGAGAGGGAGTGAAGTAGGGAGGGAGGGAGTGAAGTAGGGAGAGAGGGAGTGAAGTAGGGAGAGAGGGAGTGAAGTATTTAGGGAGGGGTGAAGTAGGGAGAGAGGGAGTGAAGTAGGGAGAGAGGGAGTGAAGTAGGGAGGGAGGGAGTGAAGTAGGGAGAGAGGGAGTGAAGTAGGGAGAGAGGGAGTGAAGTAGGGAGGGATGGAGTGAAGTATTGAGGGAGGGATGAAGTAGGGAGAGAGGGAGTGAAGTAGGGAGAGAGGGAGTGAAGTAGGGAGGGAGGGAGTGAAGTAGGGAGAGAGGGAGTGAAGTAGGGAGAGAGGGAGTGAAGTAGGGAGAGAGGGAGTGAAGTAGGGAGGGATGGAGTGAAGTATTGAGGGAGGGATGAAGTAGGGAGAGAGGGAGTGAAGTAAGGAGAGAGGAAGTGAAGTAGGGAGAGAGGGAGTGAAGTAGGGAGGGAGGGGTGAAGTAGGGAGAGAGGGAGTGAAGTAGGGAGAGAGGGAGTGACGTATTGAGGGAGGGGGTTAAGTAGGGAGAGAGGGAGTGAAGTAGGGAGAGAGGGAGTGAAGTAGGGAGGGAAGGAGTGAAGTATTGAGGGAGGGGTGAAGTTGGGAGAGAGGAAGTGAAGTAGGGAGAGAGGGAGTGAAGTAGGGAGAGAGGGAGTGAAGTAGGGAGGGAAGGAGTGAAGTATTGAGGGAGGGGTGAAGTTGGGAGAGAGGGAGTGAAGTAGGGAGAGAGGGAGTGAAGTAGGGAGAGAGGGAGTGAAGTAGGGAGAGAGGGAGTGAAGTAGGGAGAGAGGGAGTGAAGTAGGGAGAGAGGGAGTGAAGTAGGGAGGGAGGGAGTGAAGTAGGGAGAGAGGGAGTGAAGTAGGGAGAGAGGGAGTGAAGTAGGGATGGAGGGAGTGAAGTAGGAAGAGAGGGCGTGAAGTAGGGAGAGAGGGAGTGAAGTATTGAGGGAGGGGTGAAGTAGGGAGAGAGGGAGTGAAGTAGGGAGAGAGGGAGTGAAGTAGGGAGGGAGGGAGTGAAGTAGGGAGAGAGGGAGTGAAGTAGGGAGAGAGGGAGTGAAGTAGGGAGGGATGGAGTGAAGTATTGAGGGAGGGATGAAGTAGGGAGAGAGGGAGTGAAGTAGGGAGAGAGGGAGTGAAGTAGGGAGGAGGGAGTGAAGTAGGGAGAGAGGGAGTGAAGTTGGGAGAGAGGGAGTGCAGTAGGGAGAGAGGGAGTGAAGTAGGGAGGGATGGAGTGAAGTATGAGGGAGGATGAAGTAGGGAGAGAGGGAGTGAAGTAAGGAGAGAGGAAGTGAAGTAGGGAGAGAGGGAGTGAAGTAGGGAGGGAGGGGTGAAGTAGGGAGAGAGGGAGTGAAGTAGGGAGAGAGGGAGTGACGTATTGAGGGAGGGGGTGAAGTAGGGAGAGAGGGAGGGAAGTAGGGAGAGAGGGAGTGACGTATTGAGGGAGGGGGTGAAGTAGGGAGAGAGGGAGTGACGTAGGGAGAGAGGGAGTGAAGTAGGGAGGGAGGGAGTGAAGTAGAGGAGGGGTGAAGTAGGAGGGAGGGAGTGAAGTAGGGAGAGAGGGAGTGAAGTAGGGAGAGAGGGAGTGAAGTAGGGAGAGAGGGGTGAAGTAGGGAGAGAGGGAGTGAAGTAGGGAGGGAGGGGTGAAGTAGGGAGAGAGGGAGTGAAGTAGGGAGATAGGGAGTGAAGTAGGAGAGAGGGAGTGAAGTAGGGAGAGAGGGAGTGAAGTAGGGAGGGAGGGAGTGAAGTAGGAGAGAGGGAGTGAAGTAGGGAGGGAGGGAGTGAAGTAGGGAGAGAGGGAGTGAAGTAGGGAGAGAGGGAGTGAAGTAGGGAGAGAGGGAGTGAAGTAGGGAGGGAGGGAGTGAAGTAGGGAGAGAGGGAGTGAAGTAGGGAGGGAGGGGTGAAGTAGGGAGAGAGGGAGTGAAGTAGGGAGAGAGGGAGTGAAGTAGGGAGAGAGGGAGTGAAGTAGGGAGGGAAGGAGTGAAGTATTGAGGGAGGGAGTGAAGTAGGGAGAGAGGGAGTGAAGTAGGGAGAGAGGGAGTGAAGTAGGGAGAGAGGGAGTGAAGTAGGGAGAGAGGGAGTGAAGTAGGGAGAGAGGGAGTGAAGTAGGAGAGAGGGAGTGAAGTAGGGAGAGAGGGAGTGAAGTAGAGAGAGAGGGAGTGAAGTAGGGAGAGAGGGAGTGAAGTAGGGAGAGAGGGAGTGAAGTAGGGAGAGAGGGATGAAGTAGGGAGAGAGGGAGTGAAGTAGGGAGAGAGGAGGTGAAGTAGGGAGAGAGGGAGTGAAGTAGGGAGAGAGGAGTGAAGTAGGGAGTGAGGGAGTGAAGTAGGGAGAGAGGGAGTGAAGTAGGGAGAGGGGAGTGAAGTAGGGAGAGAGGAGTGAAGTAGGGAGAGAGGGGTGAAGTAGGGAGAGAGGGAGTGAAGTAGGGAGAGAGGGAGTGAAGTAGGGAGAGAGGGAGTGAAGTAGGGAGAGAGGGAGTGAAGTAGGGAGAGAGGGAGTGAAGTAGGGAGAGAGGGAGTGAAGTAGGGAGAGAGGGAGTGAAGTAGGAGGGAGGCAGTGAAGTAGGGAGAGAGGGAGTGAAGTAGGGAGAGAAGGAGTGAAGTATTGAGAGAGGGAGTGAAGTAGGGAGAGAGGGAGTGAAGTAGGGAGAGAGGGAGTGAAGTAGGGAGAGAGGGAGTGAAGTAGGAGAGAGGGAGTGAAGTAGGGAGAGAGGGAGTGAAGAAGGGAGAGAGGGAGGGAAGTAGGGAGAGAGGGAGTGAAGTAGGGAGAGAGGGAGTGAAGTAGGGAGAGAGGGAGTGAAGTAGGGAGAGAGGGAGTGAAGTAGGGAGAGAGGAGTGAAGTAGGGAGAGAGGGAGTGAAGTAGGGAGAGAGGAGTGAAGTAGGGAGAGAGGGAGTGAAGTAGGGAGAGAGGGAGTGAAGTAGGGAGAGGAGGAGTGAAGTAGGGAGAGAGGGAGTGAAGTAGGGAGAGAGGGAGTGAAGTAGGAGAGAGGGAGTGAAGTATTGAGAGAGGGAGTGAAGTAGGGAGAGAGGGAGTGAAGTAGGGAGAGAGGGAGTGAAGTATTGAGAGAGGGAGTGAAGTAGGGAGAGAGGGAGTGAAGTAGGGAGAGAGGGAGTGAAGTAGGGAGAGAGGGAGTGAAGTATTGAGAGAGGGAGTGAAGTAGGGAGAGAGGGAGTGAAGTAGGGAGATAGGGAGTGAAGTAGGGAGAGAGGGAGTGAAGTATTGAGAGAGGAGGTGAAGTAGGGAGAGAGGGAGTGAAGTAGGGAGAGAGGGAGTGAAGTATGGAGAGAGGGAGTGAAGTAGGGAGAGAGGGAGTGAAGTAGGGAGAGAGGGAGTGAAGTAGGGAGAGAGGGAGTGAAGTAGGGAGAGAGGGAATGAAGTAGGGAGAGAGGGAGTGAAGTAGGGAGAGAGGAGGTGAAGTAGGGAGAGAGGGAGTGAAGTAGGGAGAGAGGGAGTGAAGTATTGAGAGAGGGAGTGAAGTAGGGAGAGAGGGAGTGAAGTAGGGAGGGAGGGAGTGAAGTATTGAGGGAGGGAGTGAAGTAGGGAGAGAGGGAGTGAAGTAGGGAGAGAGGGAGTGAAGTAGGGAGAGAGGGAGTGAAGTAGGGAGAGAGGGAGTGAAGTAGGGAGACAGGGAGTGAAGTAGAGAGAGAGGGAGTGAAGTAGGGAGGGAATGGGTGAGGTAGGGAGGGAGTAGTAGCATTAATTGGAATGGGTAATGAGGAAGTTCAATGAATAGTTATCAGGTAGCTGCTGTTGAAGACCTAATGTCGACAGTGATCAGCTGAGTTTGTCGACAGTGATCAGCTGAGTTTGTCGACAGTGATCAGCTGAGTTTGTCGACAGTGATCAGCTGAGTTTGTCGACAGTGATCAGCTGAGTTTGTCGACATTGATCAGCTGAGTTTGTCGACATTGATCAGCTGAGTTTGTCGACATTGATCACCTGAGTTTGTCGACATTGATCACCTGAGTTTGTCGACAGTGATCAGCTGAGTTTGTCGACATTGATCACCTGAGTTTGTCGACAGTGATCAGCTGAGTTTGTCGACATTGATCAGCTGAGTTTGTCGACATTGATCAGCTGAGTTTGTCGACATTGATCACCTGAGTTTGTCGACATTGATCACCTGAGTTTGTTGACAGTGATCACCTGAGTTTGTCGACATTGATCACCTGAGTTTGTCGACATTGATCAGCTGAGTTTGTCGACATTGATCAGCTGAGTTTGTCGACATTGATCAGCTGAGTTTGTCGACATTGATCACCTGAGTTTGTCGACATTGATCACCTGAGTTTGTCGACATTGATCAGCTGTGTTTGTCGACATTGATCACCTGAGTTTGTCGACATTGATCAGCTGTGTTTGTCGACATTGATCAGCTGAGTTTGTCGACATTGATCAGCTGAGTTTGTCGACATTGATCAGCTGTGTTTGTCGACATTGATCAGCTGAGTTTGTCGACATTGATCACCTGAGTTTGTCGACATTGATCAGCTGTGTTTGTCGACATTGATCAGCTGAGTTTGTCGACATTGATCAGCTGAGTTTGTCGACATTGATCAGCTGAGTTTGTCGACATTGATCAGCTGAGTTTGTCGACATTGATCAGCTGTGTTTTTTTACAGTTTTTTACATGGAGATAACTGACAAGGTTCTACCCTAATAACGTGATAACTGGTTTAAAGAACAATTTTGGTAAGAACTCTCCTCTGTGATAGACCTTCCCCAGGATTGTTACAGTACATTACAATATATAGTTAAAGGTACTGAGTTAATTTAAAACGATCAGTTACAACGTTCATGATGAGAACGTCTTGAAATGGAAAATGTAGGGTCGCTTGACAGTGAATGAACGAATGGGAAGGAAAGCTCTCTCTCTCTCTCTCTCTCTCTCTCTCTCTCTCTCTCTCTCGGTGAGTGACAAGGGAAAGTCTTATCAAAAACTTTCAATAAACTTGGCTAAGATTAAGGACCTCCGCCCTGTCCTTGAACACAGTCATATATAACGTCCTAAACCTTCGGCTATGACGTCACAAAGGATATGGTCTGTGATTGGTCCGAGTCGGTCACATATTCTGCCTCGGGTTGCCATATTCCTTCCTCTGACAAAGTTGGCGAACGTAAGTCTGGCGCAGCAGCCTCTATGAGGGTGGCGTGACCGGATGATATTACCGAGTTTAAGCGAATTAATTTAGGATGATATTAATGAAGTGAAGTAAATTATTTTAGAGTATTATTAACAGAATAAACAAGGGAGGAGTGCCAGAATGAGCAGGAAGGGGTGCCAAAATGAGCAGGAAGGGGTGCCAGAATGAGCAGGAAGTGGTGCCAGAATGAGCAGGAAGGGGTGCCAGAATAAACAGGAAGGGGTGCCAGAATAAACAGGAAGGGGTGCCAGAATGAGCAGGAAGGGGTGCCAGAATAAACAGGAAGGGGTGCCAGAATAAACAGGAAGGGGTGCCAGAATAAACAGGAAGGGGTGCCAGAATAAACAGGAAGGGGTGCCAGAATAAACAGGAAGGGGTGCCGGAATAAACAGGAAGGGGTGCCGGAATAAACAGGAAGGGGTGCCAGAATAAACAGGAAGGGGTGCCGGAATAAACAGGAAGGGGTGCCAGAATAAACAGGAAGGGGTGCCAGAATAAACAGGAAGGGGTGCCAGAATAAACAGGAAGGGGTGCCAGAATAAACAGGAAGGGGTGCCAGAATAAACAGGAAGGGGTGCCAGAATAAACAGGAAGGGGTGCCAGAATGAACAGGAAGGGGTGCCAGAATGAACAGGAAGGGGTGCCAGAATAAACAGGAAGGGGTGCCAGAATAAACAGGAAGGGGTGCCAGAATAAACAGGAAGGGGTGCCGGAATAAACAGGAAGGGGTGCCAGAATGAGCAGGAAGGGGTGCCAGAATAAACAGGAAGGGGTGCCAGAATAAACAGGAAGGGGTGCCAGAATAAACAGGAAGGGGTGCCAGAATAAACAGGAAGGGGTGCCAGAATGAACAGGAAGGGGTGCCAGAATAAACAGGAAGGGGTGCCAGAATGAACAGGAAGGGGTGCCAGAATGAACAGGAAGGGGTGCCAGAATAAACAGGAAGGGGTGCCGGAATAAACAGGAAGGGGTGCCAGAATGAACAGGAAGGGGTGCCAGAATAAACAGGAAGGGGTGCCAGAATAAACAGGAAGGGGTGCCAGAATAAACAGGAAGGGGTGCCGGAATAAACAGGAAGGGGTGCCGGAATAAACAGGAAGGGGTGCCAGAATGAACAGGAAGGGGTGCCAGAATAAACAGGAAGGGGTGCCAGAATGAACAGGAAGGGGTGCCAGAATGAACAGGAAGGGGTGCCAGAATAAACAGGAAGGGGTGCCAGAATAAACAGGAAGGGGTGCCGGAATAAACAGGAAGGGGTGCCAGAATAAACAGGAAGGGGTGCCAGAATAAACAGGAAGGGGTGCCGGAATAAACAGGAAGGGGTGCCGGAATAAACAGGAAGGGGTGCCAGAATAAACAGGAAGGGGTGCCAGAATAAACAGGAAGGGGTGCCAGAATAAACAGGAAGAGGTGCCAGAATAAACAGGAAGAGGTGCCAGAATAAACAGGAAGGGGTGCCGGAATAAACAGGAAGAGGTGCCAGAATAAACAGGAAGGGGTGCCAGAATAAACAGGAAGGGGTGCCAGAATAAACAGGAAGGGGTGCCGGAATGAACAGGAAGGGGTGCCAGAATAAGCAGGAAGGGGTGCCAGAATAAACAGGAAGGGGTGCCAGAATAAACAGGAAGGGGTGCCAGAATAAACAGGAAGGGGTGCCAGAATGAACAGGAAGGGGTGCCGGAATAAACAGGAAGGGGTGCCAGAATGAACAGGTCTTCCCTCACCTAGAATAGAAAGGGGGAGAGAGATAGAGATTGAGAGAGAGGAAAAGATAAAGTGAGAGAATGAGAAAGAAGAGGGTGAGAAAGAGAGAGAAAAGGAGATCTAGAAGGGAGAAAGAAAGATGGAGAAAGACAGATGTTGAGAGAGAGAAGAAGAGAAAGAATTGAGAGATATAGAGAGGGAGAAACAGAGAGAGAGAGAGAGAGAGAGAGAGAGAGAGAGAGAGAGAGAGAGAATCTGAGGAAGGGAAAGAATGAGAGGAACAGAGACAGTGAGAAAGTGAGGCATAACACAGGGGGAGAGAAGAAAAGGGGATAAGAGAGGAGAGGAGAAAATTAGGAGGAAATATGAGAGGTAGGGGGAGACGAGGAGGGAGAGAAGAAGGGGAGAAAGAGGGGAGAGGGGGAGAAAAGAGGGAGGGTGAAATAGAAACTGAGCGTCTCTGAAAAAAAAATTAAGACAGTTTGATGAGTTGCTTTCCTAACCTAATTTCTGCCTCCCCTTCCCCTCCCCCCCCTTACCTTCCCCTCCCCTCGCCCTTACCTTCTCCTCCCCTCCCCTTCCCCTCCCTTCTCCCTTACCTTCCCTCCCCCCCTTACCTTCCCCTCCCCTCGCCCTTACCTTCTCCTCCCCTCCCCCTTAACTCTCCCTCCCCTCCCCCTTACCTTCTCCTCCCCTCCCCCTTAACTCACCCTCCCCTCCCCCTTACCTCTCCCTCTCCTTCCCCTTAACTCTCCTTTCCCTCCCCTTACCTTCCCCTTTTCTTCCCCTTTACCTTCACTCTCCGTTTTACCTTCCCCTCTCCCCCCTTACCACCCCCTTCCATTCCCCCTTCCTTCCTCTTCTCTCCCCCTCCCCTTACCTTCCCCTTCAATCATTCTTGCCTTTCCCATCCACCTTCTTTCCCCCTTACCTTCCCCCTCCCCTGCCCCCTTACTTTGCTCTTACCCCTCCCACTTCTTGCTTTCTCCCTCTCCTCCCTCTAACCTTTCCCCGGCCCTTCCCTTTCACTCCCTCTTACACCTCCTCCCCCCTTACATTCCCCTCTACCCCTCACCTCCTTACCTTCCTCTCCCCCATACCGTCCCTTTAATTCCCCTTGACCTTCCCTGTTCCCCTCACCACCCCCTTACTTTTCCCCTTCCTTCCTCTCCCCCTCCCTCTCCCTCTCCCCTCCCCCTCTAAAAATGATCACACGAAAATTATACACGTCTCTTATATGTTCACCCCCCCCCCCAAAAAAAAAAAATACATATATATATATACAGTCCATAAAAACTGCTGATTTTTTGTTTCATACAAACGTAATTTAACTCGGATATTTCAATACCAATTGTTGTTGTTTTTAATAAATCATCAAACAATATCTTTTTTTTTTCATCATTCCGCTCATAAATAATTAATGATCACGTTTAAATACTTTGGTCAGTAAGTCTAAATTTATTAATTAATGTTCGCTGGCAAAACTGAATTTCCGTAACATGATTTTTATTTTTATTATTTTTTTTATTTGACTGAGAGCTACGAGCCTAAAATTAATGTAGTGTATTTTTTATTAATAATTATGTACGTAATATTATCCACCATAGCCCACCATCACCCACCACTACCCACCATAAACCCACCACCACCAAGCATAACCCCACCACCACCCACCATAACCCACCACCACCCACCATAACACACCATAACCCACCATCACCAACCATAACCTACCACCACCCACCATAACCCACCACCACCCACCATAACCTACCACCATCCACCATATCCCACCATTACCCACCATAACCCACCGCCACCCACCGTAACCCACCACAAGCCAGCTAGAGTTACCCGCTAATAATGATATATCCTCCCTCAGTCTTCCCCGTTCAGCTGGCCACTGTGTACTAAACTATGTGTGTGTGTGTGTGTGTGTGTGTGTGTGTGTGTGTGTGTGTGTGTGTGTGTGTGTGTGTCGTAATAAGAGTGAGAATAAAAGAGAAAACAGTGAGAGTTAGAGAGAGATAATTAGATAGAAAAAAAGGGAAAGAGGAAAAGAGAAAACTTGAAGAGAGAAAGTGGGAGAGAGAGAAAAGATGGAAAATGAAAGACAAAAGCAATCAGAATGAGACAAAGAGAGAGAGAGAGGGAGAGCAGGTAAGGAAAAAAGAAAATGAGAAAGAAAACAAAGGAAAGAGAAAGAAAATACAAACAAAAAGACATATAGACATGTGGAAAGAGAGAGAGAAAGCAAGATAAAAGAGAGAAAAGGAAAGAAAGCAAGAGAGAATATAGAGATAATGAAAGAGAAAGAGAAAACAATAAGTAAGAGTCATACTAGAGAGAGAGAGAAAGAGGGAAAACTCAGACAGACAGACAAAACAGACAGATGGACAGACAAAACAGAGACAGAGAGACATACAAAACAGAGACAGACTGACAGACAGACATACAAAACAGAGACAGAGAGACATAAAACAGACAGACAGACAGAAAAAACACAGACAGACAGACAGACAAACAGACAAACAGACGATCTATACAGCAGGCGTGAAGAGTGAAGTATGGTAAGCTAACAAGAGCCACTGATTGGTTCACCATCAATTAAATAGTATTAACTTGTAATTGGGTGTAGCCGCATAGGGTGTATTCAGAGTGGAAATTTGTGGGTGTAGGGTGAGGGGTGTAGAGTAGAGTAGAGGTATGTGTAGGGTGTAGAGTAGAGATATGTGTAAGGTGTGTGTGTAGGGTGTAGGGTGTATGTGTGTGTGTGTGTGTGTGTGTGTGTGTGTGTCTAGGGTGTAAAGTGTGTGTGTGTGTGTGTGTGTGTGTGTGTGTGTGTGTGTGTGTGTGTGTGTGTACAAAGAGTTTGGCCTTAGCATCATGTAAACAGAACCTAAAGAATCTAAGGCAAAATATCGCGAAAAAACGTAAATTTTCCCCCAAAAGAGAACAAGGAATAGAGGAAAATGGCGGTCATTATAACATAGAAAATAGAGAATAACTAAAAGAAAAAAAAACAGGAAAAATTCACACACAAAAAAAAAACACAATAAGATATGGAATAAATGTAAAATATCACCAAAAACACTCAACAAACCGAAGAAAAAAAACAGGAGTACTAGATAGAAATAAAACGTAAACACAAAAAAACCGAGAAGCGAGTGGTGTGTGTGGGGGTGGGGGTGGGGTGTGGGGGGGGGGGGGCCTATCTTCACCCCAGCACAAGTTTCATCAGTATTAACAATGCCACAATTAAACTTGAGGCGTCCTGCACTACCTCGCCTCACCCACCAGAGGGAAGACTTTCTTGACTCTGGTCTTGGTTATCTGGAGTCAGCCTCAAGCTCCACCTTCCCTGTTCTCACTAATGGATGTTTTGGGTCACCTGAGGATTCGCCCCCCCCCCCCCCCCCAGCTTATTTGATCTTGTAACCACCTTGACACTAACCTGGGAACGGGGGTAGGTAAGGTTAGGTTAGGATGGTGTTAGGTTAGATTTGGATAGCGTTAGGTCATGTTAGGATTGGATAGCGTTAGGTTTGGATAGGGATAGGTTAGGTTAGGTTACGGTGTTTAATCTTAAGGTGAAATAATTTAGAGGTACAACTCTTCATATGACACCTCATGTTCTTATCGTGTTCTTCTTCATGTAGCTTACAGCCAACACTCGGTCATACATATTATCGAGACCTGGAGGAAGATAAGGTTTAATATACAGAGTTTTTCACTATTTTTTGTCATTGTTGTATTTTTTTTTAAGATATTGTCTCATAAACTTTACAAACCATGTTGAACTATCCGGCCCGACCACCGCCTGCGGGTAGAGGCCTCCTAGACTGAGGGGCGACACCCTTAAAGGTTCATGTTGTTTTTCCTGTTGTTTTTCTTTCGCCGTGTGTGTTGGTTACGGTGCGTCTACAGTTACGGTATAGGGCCAATTGCAAGAACAGTCGTGGGGTGTACGATGCCATTTACGATGACCTTCTTGCCCTGATCTTGTTTCAGTTATACCACCCTTTTGAAGCTCTGGAGAGATCTTGAAGTTCCGATATTTTGAGTACAGCACTAGCTAATAAGTCCCACCAGGAAACTTGTTTCGAGACTCTTCCAAAGCTTCGAAAAGTGCAGAATTCCATTTGTTAAAGGCGATATAGCTGAAAAAAGACCAGGGCAAGAAGGTCATCGTAAATGACGTCGTACACCCCATGACCGTTCTTGCAATTGGCCCTAGTCTCAGTAGACTTTCGATACCATTATGGGTATGAATATATATGTGTGTGTGTGTGTGTGTGTGTGTGTGTTGCAGTTTAAGTGAACCAGTTAGATAAGTTCTCCTATTACCAGTTAAGAGGTGAGTTCTCGTATCACCAGTTAAGAGTAGAGTTCTCGTATCACCAGTTAAGAGGTGGGTTCTCCTATCACCAGTTAAGAGGCAAGTTATCGTATCACCAGTTAAGAGATGTGTTCTCCTATCACCGATTAAACATAAGAAATCATTGGTCAACATGAAGACCAATTAGAAGGCTCGGTACACTTTACACCAGATTTTGGTGGTCAAATCAGAATCTAAATGCACTATGCTGGTTATTTTAAAGAAGGGTGTTGGATTATATACTTAAGTACGGTGTTGAGGTAAGAAAAGTTATTTTGTATCTACCTTTTGGGGATTTTAAGGAAGAATAACGGATTTGATGTTAAATTAAAGGGGGGTATAAGGCAGGATAAGGTATTTTCTTATACTGTATTATTTGTATTGAACATAACTAGATTTGTTTTCTTCGATTTATTTTATTGTTTTCTATTTTTATTTCAATTTATGTTATCGTAATTTGTTATATTTTATTATCTAGTGGTTTGTTCTGCTCTATATTGCTTCATGTTGGAGTTACGTAATTAAAGGTTGGCAATTAGTGTTTTTTCTGCCTTGATTACTAGGAGTTATGCTCCCCTGATGACGTCACCAAACATTATTTTCAATTATTGTCTGGTGATGTTTATTCTTACCCTCTCTTATCCACTCTTCTTCTTTTTTTTTTTACCATTTGTCTCTTGTTCTTCTTTATTCCATGCCTTTTGTGCCTTGTTTTTAGCTATTTTATTCTTTCTTTGTCCTGTTTATTGTCTTATCTTGTTCTCGTATTTTTTTTCTGGTTTTCTTTCTTTTATGTATTGCTGTTGTCCTTCTTTAAACCCTGTTATTGCCTTTTCTTTACCTATAATCTCGTTTTGTTTTAATTTTTGTATCTCCTTTCTTTTGTCTAGTTATTTCTGTCTCTACTAAATCAGTCATATCACTTTTCCCACATTTCTCTCTCTCTCTCTCTCTCTCTCTCTCTCTCTCTCTCTCTCTCTCTCTCTCAACCCGTAGTGACCTGTGTTTTGACCCTACAGGAAGAGATGCTGGGAGAATCCTACACTGGGTTCCTGGATCACAGCCTGGCGGAGGTGAGGCGCCACAGAGAGGTCTTCCCCACACCCTCCAAGACGCACGCCATCCGCCTCGAAGCTCTTCTTAAGTAAGATATCCACCCACGCCCTCTACACGCCCCCCCCCCTCCTACACGCCCTCTTCCTAACATCTTGAATGCAATGACTCAACCCTCTGAATATGATAACTTATTTTCTCAGTAAGATAACTAAACCCTTTGAGTATGATAACTTCCTCATAGATAACCAAACCTTTTGAGCATAGGGTCGTCGTCCTCAGGGAGTTAAAAGACATTTGTGTGGGATGTATGATTCAGTAGGTCCTTGTGAATGTTTTATTAACTTCAAGAATTATATTTCACTCTATTGACGAAAATAAAAAACATATATGTGTTTGTTCAGGAGGATGAAGTAAAGTTTAATGATTAACTCTTGTTTGTGTTTTAGTTTAGAGCCCGCCTGGGTATATTAACTTACCGGCTATATTAATACCTGGTAACATTAACCCCTCTGGCTGTATATTAACATGCCTGGCGTACGCTGAATATCTATCTCTTCACCTTCGTGTGGTCTCCCACAGGTGCCTGGCGATGCTGATTATTCGTGCTGGCCCAGTACATATGAGCGTCTGACGTACATTGAATATATCTTAACCTTCGTCTGGGTCTCTTACAGATGCCTGGCGATGATGATTGCTCGTCCTGGAGCTGTATATATATTTATATATATATATATATATATATATATATATATATATATATATATATATATATATATATATATATATATAAATATACATATATTTATATATATATATATATATATAGATATATATATATATATATATATATATATAAATTGTATGTTGTGAGCGTCTGGCACACACTATCTGTTTAACCTTTGCCTGATGTGCCGCAGGTGTCTGGCAGTGCTGGGAGACAGCAGGTCGTACTGGAAGGTGTGTCCTTTCCACAAGGAGGTGCGAGGCGAGGTGGTCACGGCGCTCAAGAAAGGAGCCCTAGAGTGGTACGCCCAGGCTACCTTGAGGTGAGGCCTAGCCATGGACGGGCACCCCCCTCCCCTCATGCCACTCTTCCCTACTTCCTTTCCCCGCTCCTCCCCTTCCCCATCCTGCCTCCCTCCTGCCCCTCTCCCTCTTACCCCTCCCCTCTTGCCGCTCTCCCTCCTTCACCTTATCCTTCCCCTTTTCTCCTTATGTCCTTCACCCTTACCCCTCCTTTATCCTCCTCTTCCTTAAGCACTGCCTCCTCACGCCTTTCATCACCCTTATGCTCTGTCCCTACCCCTCTTCCTCACACCTGTACCCCCCGCACTTCCCTCCTCCTCACCCCCCTTCCCTCTCGCACCTGTCTCCTCTCCTACCCACAGGTGTCCTAATAAGACTCTTCAGTGTATATAATAATATAGTCATAACCTAAAGTCCACGTGTCCTGTGACAAACCAACTTAGACACGCGTCTTGGGACATACCACCACAAACAACTAAGTCCCTGAAAGGCATTTTTAGACATGCTGACTCGTAGACGTGTCTGGACATCTCTGTCAGTAAGACATCGACTAAGCAGAGAGTTTGGACACGTATGTAGTGGACACGCATGTCTACTAGAGAAATTTTAGACATGCTTCCCCCCTCCCCTAATTAAGCTAGTTTAGCTGAGCTCCTCATCAGCCGGGCTGGGAGTCGCTCGCTATAGAAAACGGTAGACCTGGACCCACCAATACTAATGATATTTTAACACTTTTTAGCTTTTAACTTAGCCAGAGTGACGTCACCATCATCGAGTAAAGAAGCTATTTTTATAGATACGCATGTGAGCACTATATATATATATATATATATATATATATATATATATATATATAGTATATATATATAATATATATATATATATATATATAATATATATATATATATATATATAGATATATATATATATATATATATATATATATATAATATATATATATATAATTCGGGCGTAATGAAGCACCTTGCACTTTTTCACTTTTTTTAATGAAACAATTGACTCCAGAAATGACATACAAATAAAACGTAAATAATAAGATGTTGCACCCACGGGTGGTCAGTGACACACACCCACGGCTGGTCAGTGACACACACCCACGGCTGGTCAGTGACACACACCCACGGCTGGTCAGTGACACACCCACGGCTGGTCAGTGACACACACCCACGGCTGATCAGTGACACACACCCACGGCTGGTCAGTGACACACCCACGGCTGGTCAGTGACACACACCCACGGCTGGTCAGTGACACACACCCACGGCTGGTCAGTGACACACACCCACGGCTGGTCAGTGACACACCCACGGCTGGTCAGTGACACACACCCACGGCTGGTCAGTGACACACACCCACGGCTGCACACACGGCTGGTCAGTGACACACCCACGGCTGGTCAGTGACACACACCCACGGCTGGTCAGTGACACACACCCACGGCTGGTCAGTGACACACACCCACGGCTGGTCAGTGACACACCCACGGCTGGTCAGTGACACACACACACGGCTGGTCAGTGACACACACCCACGGCTGGTCAGTGACACACCCACGGCTGGTCAGTGACACACACACACACCCACGGCTGGTCACTGACACACACCCACGGCTGGTTAGTGACACACACCCACGGCTGGTCAGTGACACACACAGCTGGCGACACACCCACGGCTGGTCAGTGACACACACCCACGGCTGGTCAGTGACACACACACCCACGGCTGGTCAGTGACACACACACACGGCTGGTCAGTGACACACACCCACGGCTGGTCAGTGACACACACACACCCACGGCTGGTCAGTGACACACACCCACGGCTGGTCAGTGACACACACACGGCTGGTCAGTGACACACACCCACGGCTGGTCAGTGACACACACCCACGGCTGGTCAGTGACACACACCACGGCTGGTCAGTGACACACACACGGCTGGTCAGTGACACACACCCACGGCTGGTCAGTGACACACACCCACGGCTGGTCAGTGACACACACACCCACGGCTGGTCAGTGACACATCCACCCACGGCTGGTCAGTGACACACCCACGGCTGGTCAGTGACACACACCCACGGCTGGTCAGTGACACACACCCACGGCTGGTCAGTGACACACACCCACGGCTGGTCAGTGACACACACCCACGGCTGGTCAGTGACACACACACCCACGGCTGGTCAGTGACACACACCCACGGCTGGTCAGTGACACACACCCACGGCTGGTCAGTGACACACACCCACGGCTGGTCAGTGACACACACCCACGGCTGGTCAGTGACACACACCCACGGCTGGTCAGTGACACACACACACACCCACGGCTGGTCAGTGACACACACACACCCACGGCTGGTCAGTGACACACACCCACGGCTGGTCAGTGACACACACCCACGGCTGGTCAGTGACACACACACACCCACGGCTGGTCAGTGACACACACCCACGGCTGGTCATTGACACACACACCCACGGCTGGTCAGTGACACACACACACCCACGGCTGGTCAGTGACACACACCCACGGCTGGTCAGTGACACACACACACACGGCTGGTCAGTGACACACACACACCCACGGCTGGTCAGTGACACACACCCACGGCTGGTCAGTGACACACACACCCACGGCTGGTCAGTGACACACACCCACGGCTGGTCAGTGACACACACACCCACGGCTGGTCAGTGACACACACCCACGGCTGGTCAGTGACACACACACACCCACGGCTGGTCAGTGACACACACACACACCCACGGCTGGTCAGTGACACACACCCACGGCTGGTCAGTGACACACACCACGGCTGGTCAGTGACACACACACACCCACGGCTGGTCAGTGACACACACCCACGGCTGGTCAGTGACACACACCCACGGCTGGTCAGTGACACATAAACCCACGGCTGGTCAGTGACACACACACACCCACGGCTGGTCAGTGACACACACACACCCACGGCTGGTCAGTGACACATACACCCACGGCTGGTCAGTGACACACACCCACGGCTGGTCAGTGACACACACACCCACGGCTGGTCAGTGACACACACACCCACGGCTGGTCAGTGACACACACACACCCACGGCTGGTCAGTGACACACACACACACCCACGGCTGGTCAGTGACACACACACCCACGGCTGGTCAGTGACACACACACCCACGGCTGGTCAGTGACACACACCCACGGCTGGTCAGTGACACACACACACACCCACGGCTGGTCAGTGACACACACACCCACGGCTGGTCAGTGACACACACACCCACGGCTGGTCAGTGACACACACCCACGGCTGGTCAGTGACACACACACCCACGGCTGGTCAGTGACACACACCCACGGCTGGTCAGTGACACACACACCCACGGCTGGTCAGTGACACACACACACGGCTGGTCAGTGACACACACCCACGGCTGGTCAGTGACACACACACACCCACGGCTGGTCAGTGACACACACCCACGGCTGGTCAGTGACACACACCTACGGCTGGTCAGTGACACACACACACACCCACGGCTGGTCAGTGACACACACCCACGGCTGGTCAGTGACACACACCTACGGCTGGTCAGTGACACACACACACACGGCTGGTCAGTGACACACACCCACGGCTGGTCAGTGACACACACCCACGGCTGGTCAGTGACGCACACACACACCCACGGCTGGTCAGTGACACAACCCACCCACGGCTGGTCAGTGACACACACCTACGGCTGGTCAGTGACACACACACCCACGGCTGGTCAGTGACACACACCCACGGCTGGTCAGTGACACACACCCACGGCTGGTCAGTGACACACACCCACGACTGGTCAGTGACGCACACACACCCACGGCTGGTCAGTGACACACACCCACGGCTGGTCAGTGACACACACCCACGGCTGGTCAGTGACACACACCCACGACTGGTCAGTGACGCACACACACCCACGGCTGGTCAGTGACACACACCCACGGCTGGTCATTGACACACACACACACCCACGGCTGGTCAGTGACACACACACACCCACGGCTGGTCAGTGACACACACCCACGGCTGGTCATTGACACACACCCACGGCTGGTCAGTGACACACACACACCCACGGCTGGTCAGTGACACACACCCACGGCTGGTCAGTGACACACACACACCCACGGCTGGTCAGTGACACACACACACCCACGGCTGGTCAGTGACACACACACACCCACGGCTGGTCAGTGACACACACCCACGGCTGGTCATTGACACACACACACCCACGGCTGGTCAGTGACACACACACACCCACGGCTGGTCAGTGACACACACCCACGGCTGGTCATTGACACACACACACCCACGGCTGGTCAGTGACACACACCCACGGCTGGTCATTGACACACACACACCCACGGCTGGTCAGTGACACACACCCACGGCTGGTCAGTGACACACACACACCCACGGCTGGTCAGTGACACACACCCACGGCTGGTCATTGACACACACACACCCACGGCTGGTCATTGACACACACACACCCACGGCTGGTCAGTGACACACACACACCCACGGCTGGTCATTGACACACACACACCCACGGCTGGTCAGTGACACACACACACCCACGGCTGGTCAGTGACACACACCCACGGCTGGTCAGTGACACACACCCACGGCTGGTCATTGACACACACACACCCACGGCTGGTCAGTGACACACACACACACCCACGGCTGATCATTGACACACACACACCCACGGCTGGTCAGTGACACACACCCACGGCTGGTCAGTGACACACACTACCTCACGAACAACCAATGACTTATTTCCTCTAAGACATAATATATTTTCTTGTTTCAATCGTCCATTCAGACATGACTCTGGCGACGGCATCTGAGACAACACAACAACCATCATCGCTTCTACCCACACTCACATTACCTTGATGGTGTTGGTACAGGCGGCATGATGGTGTTGGCACTGTTGGCATGATGGTGTTGGCACTGTTGGCATGATGGTGTTGGCACTGGTGGCATGATGGTGTTGGCACTGTTGGCATGATGGTGTTGGCACTGGTGGCATGATGGTGTTGGCACTGGTGGCATGATGGTGTATCTGCCCGATAGGGATTATTTGTTTTCCTGTATATATTACAGTATGTATAAATAACTTTATTCCTGGTACTGTGGTCACTACAGTTTAAATACCACACACACACACACACACACACACACACACACACACACACACAACACACACACACACACACACACACACACACACACACACACACACACTCACACACACACACACAAAGAAACCCACATGATTACACATACGTATATTATCCACACGACTAAAAACATGTGCCCACAGACACACACCCACATGCCAACATACACCAATACATCCACACGCCTACATTCACGAATACGCCCACATGTCTACATACACCAATACATCCACACGCCTACATACACGTACACACTCATACGTCCACATAAGTACACACACACACACACATACACCAACACATCCACACGCCTACACATACGTACATATCAACACGCCTACACACTTATTTACACCCTCATACCCACACACGCCCACCACCCCCCCACACACGCCCACCCCCCCCCCCCCCACACACACACGCCTACACAAGTACACACAAAGGGAGAAGCCACGTTAGTGTGACTCATCATTAAGGTTCTGTGTTGACGGTAATTTACCTCGATGACAATACAGTAAGGTTATGGTTCATTCTTGCTCATATTATCATCATTATCATCATCGTTATCATCATCATCATTTTTATCATCATCGTTATCATCATTGTAATCATCGTCATCATCATTATCATCATTGTCATCATCGTCATCGTCATTGTCATCGTTATCATCATTGTTATCATCAACGTTATCATCATCATCGTTATCATCATTGTAATCATCGTCATCGTCATCGTTATCATCATTGTTATCATCACCGTTATCATCATCATCGTTATCATCATTGTCATCATCGTCATTGTCATCGTTATCATCATTATTATCATCATCATCATTATTATCATTATCATCATTATCATCATTATCGTTACTAGAAGAGTACTTATGAATGTTACCTCTTGTCTCGGTACAAAACAAACTGAAGATCTGGGGAAATGTGTTGGTGAACGAGTGTGTTAGTGTAGGAGTGTGTTGGTGAACGAGTGTGTTAGTGTGGGAGTGTGTTGATGAACGAGTGTGTTAGTGTAGGAGTGTGTTGATGAACGAGTGTGTTAGTGTGGGAGTGTGTTGGTGAACGAGTGTGTTAGTGTAGGAGTGTGTTGATGAACGACTGTGTTAGTGTAGGAGTGTGTTGATGAACGAGTATGTTAGTGTGGGAGTGTGTTGGTGAACGACTGTTTGAGTGTAGGAGTGTGTTGGTGAACGAGTGTGTTAGTGTAGGAGTGTGTTGATGAACTAGTGTGTTAGTGTAGGAGTGTGTTGATGAACGACTGTGTTAGTGTAGGAGTGTGTTGATGAACGACTGTGTTAGTGTAGGAGTGTGTTGATGAACGAGTGTGTTAGTGTAGGAGTGTGTTGATGAACGAGTGTGTTAGTGTAGGAGTGTGTTGATGAACGAGTGTGTTAGTGTGGGAGTGTGTTGGTGAACGAGTGTGTTAGTGTAGGAGTGTGTTGGTGAACGAGTGTGTTAGTGTGGGAGTGTGTTGATGAACGAGTGTGTTAGTGTAGGAGTGTGTTGATGAACGAGTGTGTTAGTGTGGGAGTGTGTTGGTGAACGACTGTGTGAGTGTAGGAGTGTGTTGATGAACGAGTGTGTTAGTGTAGGAATGTGTTGATGAACGAGTGTGTTAGTGTAGGAATGTGTTGATGAACGAGTGTGTTAGTGTAGGAGTGTGTTGATGAACGAGTGTGTTTGTGTGGGAGTGTGTTGATGAACGAGTGTGTTAGTGTTGGAGTGTGTTGATGAACGAGTGTGTTAGTGTAGGAGTGTGTTGGTGAACGAGTGTGTTAGTGTAGGAGTGTGTTGATGAACGAGTGTGTTAGTGTAGGAGTGTGTTGATGAACGAGTGTGTTAGTGTAGGAGTGTGTTGATGAACGAGTGTGTTAGTGTAGGAGTGTGTTGATGAACGACTGTGTTAGTGTAGGAGTGTGTTGATGAACGAGTGTGTTAGTGTAGGAGTGTGTTGATGAACGAGTGTGTTAGTGTAGGAGTGTGTTGATGAACGAGTGTGTTAGTGTGGGAGTGTGTTGATGAACGAGTGTGTTAGTGTAGGAGTGTGTTGATGAACGAGTGTGTTAGTGTGGGAGTGTGTTGATGAACGAGTGTGTTAGTGTAGGAGTGTGTTGGTGAACGAGTGTGTTAGTGTGGGAGTGTGTTGATGAACGAGTGTGTTAGTGTTGGAGTGTGTTGATGAACGAGTGTGTTAGTGTGGGAGTGTGTTGGTGAACGAGTGTGTTAGTGTAGGAGTGTGTTGATGAACGACTGTGTTAGTGTAGGAGTGTGTTGATGAACGAGTATGTTAGTGTGGGAGTGTGTTGGTGAACGACTGTTTGATGAACGACTGTGTTAGTGTAGGAGTGTAGGAGTGTGTTGATGAACGAGTGTGTTAGTGTAGGAGTGTGTTGGTGAACGACTGTTTGAGTGTAGGAGTGTGTTGGTGAACGAGTGTGTTAGTGTAGGAGTGTGTTGATGAACGAGTGTGTTAGTGTAGGAGTGTGTTGATGAACGAGTGTGTTAGTGTAGGAGTGTGTTGGTGAACGACTGTTTGAGTGTAGGAGTGTGTTGGTGAACGAGTGTGTTAGTGTGGGAGTGTGTTGGTGAACGAGTGTGTTAGTGTAGGAGTGTGTTGGTGAACGAGTGTGTTAGTGTGGGAGTGTGTTGATGAACGAGTGTGTTAGTGTAGGAGTGTGTTGATGAACGAGTGTGTTAGTGTGGGAGTGTGTTGGTGAACGACTGTGTGAGTGTAGGAGTGTGTTGATGAACGAGTGTGTTAGTGTAGGAATGTGTTGATGAACGAGTGTGTTAGTGTAGGAGTGTGTTGATGAACGAGTGTGTTAGTGTGGGAGTGTGTTGATGAACGAGTGTGTTAGTGTGGGAGTGTGTTGGTGAACGACTGTGTGAGTGTAGGAGTGTGTTGATGAACGAGTGTGTTAGTGTAGGAGTGTGTTGATGAACGAGTGTGTTAGTGTAGGAGTGTGTTGATGAACGAGTGTGTTAGTGTAGGAGTGTGTTGATGAACGAGTGTGTTAGTGTAGGAGTGTGTTGATGAACGAGTGTGTTAGTGTAGGCGTATGTTGATGAACGAGTGTGTTAGTGTAGGAGTGTGTTGGTGAACGAGTGTGTTAGTGTAGGAGTGTGTTGATGAACGAGTGTGTTAGTGTAGGCGTATGTTGATGAACGAGTGTGTTAGTGTAGGAGTGTGTTGGTGAACGAGTGTGTTAGTGTAGGAGTGTGTTGGTGAACGAGTGTGTTAGTGTAGGAGTGTGTTGGTGAACGAGTGTGTTAGTGTAGGAATGTGTTGATGAACGAGTGTGTTAGTGTAGGAGTGTGTTGATGAACGAGTGCGTTGGTTGAGGGAGAGTTTGATCAGAAAGCGAATTTAGTTTAAGACTACTACAGCTCTCTCTCTCTCTCTCTCTCTCTCTCTCTCTCTCTCTCTCTCTCTCTCTCTCTCTCCGCGTGTGTGTGTGTGTGTATTTCTAGGAAGTGACCATTGAGAGACCCTGAATGCTAGGAAGCGGGTGGTCCGATGAATACACGCTTGAAAGGAAAGTCCATTGGATTAAAGCGAGTGTGCAAGCAAGATGAGAGAGAGAAGGAGTTGGGGGGGGTGAATGGGAGGGAGAGATAAGAAGGAGAGAGAGAGAGAGAGGAGTTGAATGGAAGAGAGGGGGTTAAAAGAGAGAGAGAGAGAGAGAGAGAGAATTAAAGGGAGGATAAACGGAAAGAGATAAGAAGAGAAGAAGATATAGAAAGAAGAGTAAATGGGAGAGAGAGTAAAAAGAAGAGGTGAGAAGTTGGGGAGAGAGTAAGAAAGAGATGAATGGAAGAGAAAAACAAGAACAGAAAGAAATATGAGAGAGAAGAAGAGAGAGGTGAATAGGAGAGAAGTAAGAGGAAAAGAAAAAGAGTGGCAAGAAGAAGAAGAAGAAGAAGAAGAAGAAGAAGAAGAAGAAGAAGAATGGAAGAGGGAGGTAATAAGATAAAGCAGAGGTTTGTTTGGGTAGTATTTTCAAACCTGGATTAAAGAGAGAGAGAGAGAGAGAGAGAGAGGTGAACTAGGAGAAGGAATGAAAAATAGAGAAAGTTAAACAGATGAAAGTGAACAATGGAGAAATAAATAGATGTGTAAAAGATGTACTAGATTAAGTTTACACAGAAAAGAAAATCCATTGGGTTAACTTGAGTGTTTCGGTAAAATAAATGAGAAAGAGAGACGAATGAGAAAAAGAAATAGGAGAGAGAGAGAGAGAGAGAGAGAGAGAGAGAGAGAGAGAGAGAGAGAGAGAGATACCGGCGAGAGAGATTAAATTTGCATAGGAAAATGGGTAGCCACCATGGGGGTTCATCTTTGAAGTTCCGACACACACACACACACACACACACACACACACACACACACACACTCATCATGGCTGAGTGCGCCCTAAACATGTAAACAAAATCGTCATTCATGGAACTATTGGTACCCCGCTAAGAAACGTAAACAAAAACAGCTTCATTCATAAAACCATACAGTACTTTCGCGCCATTTTTTTTTAATAACAACGTCATTCATTTACAAAACCAAACTTTCGCGCCAAAAATATAAATTCACGATTAGGAATACAAATAAAGAGAAATATGAGTATAAAAAAATACAAAATAATGATAAAGAAGTAAATAAGCTACAAATGATTATAAACAAACAATATTAAACTAGATGTCTCTTTATCTTGTGATAGAATATAATGGAGTAACAGTATAAGAGAATAAAGGAATAAATTGAACCTATAGGGAAGAGAGGTAGAGAGATAAAGGAGGATGTGAGTATTAGAAGATGAAAACTTGGAGAGAGGGAAAGAGAAATTGATGAAATTACTATGTAAGAGGGGAGGAAATGACTGACTCAACGTGGTAAAAAAAAATAAATGAAGGAAGGGAGGGATGGAAAGTGTGGATAAAGAGGAAGCGATAACCGAAAGCCAGACTTGTTTGTTGACATTAAGTGAAAACAAATGAGCGGGAACGTCGTCATTGAGGGAAAACAAATGAATGCGGTGACGTCATTGGGGAAAATAAATGAATGCAGTGACGTCAGTGAGGGAAAAAATTATAAAGGCGATGACAACATTAAGGGATGATAAATGATGATGATGTCATTAAAGGAAATGATATGAAGTTCGCAAAGGGAAATGTAAAGACGTCATTGTGGATAAACAAATGATGACGTTATTCAGGAATATAAAGTAGATGTTTATACTTGTAAGAGAAGTTAGAACATGTAAATAATGAGACAAAATTACAGTAATATGGAAAGTTAATTTTACTGAGTGATAATATTTTACAAACGAAAGAATATAACAAAGGAAGAGAAATAAAAATTAGAATAATGGAGAAGATATATAAGAATTAAGGAATAAATGGCACTAATGGATAAAATGATAGATCTTTTAAATAATATATTAAACTTAAAGTATCTTAATAAATGAGTTTAAAATAAAATTATGAGCGCAGGAATAAGAGAGGCATAGAATAAAGGTGTGTAATGGGAGAATGAAGAGAGCAAAGAGGATTAGAAGGATGAATTAGAACAAGGAAGAAATATTGAGAAATACACTGTTTTGTTTGTATGTTTATGTGTGTGTGTGTATGTGTGTGCGCATATCCTGAACGAATTCTAAAGATATCCCAAACATGCAAACCAATACAGTAAAATACACACAACACAGTTCCACCTCCCTACATAAACTGGGCGAGGATGAAATACGTGTAGTCTCTCTCTCTCTCTCTCTCTCTCTCTCTCTCTCTCTCTCTCTCCACACACAATGCTGTTATTCCTTTCCACAAGCACAAATATATCCTGTCGTGACTCTGAAAGTCCTCCTCCTCCTCCTCCTCCTCCTTCTCGCCCTGTTGGAATACATTATCTCGTCAGCACCACACAAATATATACAAAGCCAATGTTTATTTTTCATGGATCAAAACTCCATTTTTTCCGAAGACAATGAATTTAGAAGAACTATATTTTGTACAATAAATTCCCATAGCATTGTCTTCTTTGGGGGGACAGGAAATATAGATTTTTTTAAACTGTTTTGGGCCTCTGAAGCTTACATTTATCCTGACAGAGAATGCAACTTTAGATTATTCAGTTTTACGGCGCCAAAAACATAAATTCTGTTGAAAAATGAATGCTTTTAAATCTTCTATGAGTGTAAACAAATCGCCTGATTGGTTCATTTTTATCAGCTGATTTTTATCGTTGTTGTTGTTGTTGATGACCTGCCTGCTGTTTTAATTAGTTGTGTGCATCGCTCTCTTACTCTCTCTCTCTCTCCCCCATTATCACAATTATCACTACTCATCTCTCTTTATCTACTATTATAATTGACTAATTCCTTCCACTACCTTCTGATAATTCCTTTCTCCATCATCATCACTTCTTTCCACCCTCCCTGTTATCACATTTCACTGATTTCTGCTTCCTCTTATTCCCAGCCGTTTCTCTTTTACTATTTTCTACCTCTCTGTTCACTGTCTTTCATCTGTATTTTGCATGCCTGCTTTTGTCATCTGCTTGATATAGTGTCATTTTGTTTGTGTTTACAAGCATGCTTACTGGGCTAGCGTCGGAGCATGACCGTACTCTGCCTGACCATACTCTAGGCTTTTTTGTTTACATCCTGTCCTCCGAATCTTTCCTGGTAATGCTGAGTACTCTTCTCTCTTTCTCTCTCACCACTGTTCCCTTCCTACATACCAGCTCTTTTTCCCTTGTCCCTGCTCCATCCCCTCCTCCTCTTCCCCTCTTCCTTTTCCTACTGCTTCTCCTTATTCTTCTTCTACTTCTTCACCCCTCGTCCTCCTCCTCCTCCGCCATGGTTTGGCTTCACTGTGTATCTTTGAATTCAACAAATGTTGTATGTGCCTTCCATCATCATTAAGTAAACATGGATGCTGCTACAGCTGCTTGGGGCTGTCTATGTATCTCATTTATTCTTCTGTATCTCAGTAATGTGTATTTCTATGTGCTCACGTATTATTTGTTACAGAGTTATGCAAGAAACTTATACACGGAATACACAACATACATCTGTAAGTGTTTATACATTACCTGGTACATAAAGTATAACATACAGTATATATAGAGATGTTATTTCCTTTATGTATTGCTGTATTATCTTTATTGCTTTAACTCATTACAGGAATACTACATGTTTGAAATATTACAGATATACACGTCTTTTGTGTTACAGGAATACATACATTAAGTGTTACAAAACTATGTACACCTTCATCTCGATTTATTCAGCATAAAACCTGTCTAACCTGACCTGACTGGTAGATACTTTTTCACGTTCGAGGGATATTTTCCAAGTGAGATTTATATCATCCAAGAAATACTTCTCGGTTACTCTTGTTAGGTTAGGTTCTTATGTGCATGTATATGTGTTTTTCAGTTCTATATCTTTATACATAGACGAAGAAAATACATTTACTACAGTCTAAGTGCAATTTATTCGCCATTTACTCGCCATGTCTGTACCGCAGATTAAGAGTATTCGTCATTTACTCGCCATGTCTGTACCGCAGATTAAGAGTATTCGCCATTTACTCGCCATGTCTGTACCGCAGATTAAGAGTATTCGTCATTTGCTCGCCATGTCTGTACCGCAGATTAAGAGTGTCTGTTAGATACGTTTTCATTACTTAGGGTACGAGGCTAAGTTTACTGATGAATCCTTTGGGAGAGCATCTTTGTGTCGGAACTTAAGTGGGTTAATTAAATACGTTCTTACTCTTCTTATTTGTCCAATTAAGGAAAGAAAACTCTGATCGGATCTGTTAACATTATTTTACCATTTTAAGAGAATCATTCTTTTTGTTTTTTTCTTTTTACTGTGAAATTATCCGAGACTTGAGCTCTCTCTCTCTCTCTCTCTCTCTCTCTCTCTCTCTCTCTCTCTCTCTCAGACAAAATCTTCGACTGAGATCCAACCTGAACTTGTCCTCATTCTTGCCCTCATTTCCCCCCCACATTACAACTCCTACCCCATTACTTGGAAATTTCCTTTCTTTTCCCATTTTCCCAACTCACTTTTATCCCGAGTTCCTGTTGCTAGAAACATTCCCCCTCCTATCCAGTTATTGCGACTCCGAGAGAATTTTAGCGTGATTTTGATTATTTCTATCCGAGATCTCGTTGCTAGGGAATTTCCCCTCGCTTCTACTCACTGTAAATCCTTGACCTCATCATGACGGTATTTCCCCTCATTTCCATCCATTATAATCCTGAATCTTCATTGGCTGGGAATTTCGTAATCATTCTCACCCATCATAATTCCGGTGCCACATTAATACAGAATTTCCTTTCTTCTGCTCCCCCTTCCCCCCATCATAGCCCATTTCCGACAATTAGCAATTTACTGTGAGTTTACCCGAGTTAGCTCAGGTCAGTAACCACTTTGTGTTTCCACGTGTTTACGAGCGCTGTGGCGGAGTGTACTTGTAATTCCACGAGGTTATGAACACGTAAACAAACTCCGGATTCTGATAAAGAATCTAAGAGCGTAAATAATTGCCTTAGTTGATATAGGACACACAGACGAATTCTGAAATGCTTGTATGCTGATTTCTTCCCGCTTAATTAAAGATCCGTGAACATATAGAATTGTTTCACCTAATCTAGGAATGAAAGACGGATTCTCAAATGTTTTTATGTTAAATTCTTCTAAAAACGCATCTAATTCCTTTATTCAATCTAAGACACAAAGGCGGATTCCGATATACCTATACGATGATTTTTTCTCGTAATTAGGGATATGAAATTGCCTCGACCAGACACAAATATATTACCACACAAAGATGGATCCTTCAAAAGTTCGTACATTAAATTTTTCCTCGTAACTGGAGGGGTGAGAAATCATTTAACTGGTACACTTAATTTACAGCACAAAGATAGGATCTCAGAAATTCATACGTTGAACGTTTACCCCCACCTCTCCCCCCCCCCCTTACCTGGAAGTTGTGAGGAGAGGCCAAACTAACTCTCACGGAAGCGGAAGTGAGGTAAGCGAAGTGAAGGAAATGAAGCAAGAAGAAGCAGAAGTAAGTTTGGTGTGAGTGTGGTAATGGGAGGAGAAGTGAGGTGGGTATAAAGTGAGGCAAATGAAGCAAGATGAAGTATTTATGGATGAAGGTGAGTGTTTTGGTAAAGTTTAGAGGTAAGTGTGATTAGGTAAATTAGGAGAGGTGAGGTGAAATGAGGTGAGGCAGGTATACAACAACAAAGGCGTAGGTTATCAAAGGCATGAGGTCTTACATACTACACCTGAGAGATAAGATAATGCTACACCTCTTACCTCAGTCCTTTGATAAGAGTGAAGATTATAAAACCTTAATACATCATCTATATTAAAGTAATAACCAATCTGTATTAATTACGATGTTCTAATTAAGTCAACTAAATCCTGTTCACAAAGGTTCTAAATCAAGTTCCAGTTAATTATTGAACCTAAATAAATTATGCTCACGTGAGGAATTTCTTTGTATTCCTAGTACAGTTTAATCCAGTCAATACTCAGTACCTGTTCATCCTGGAAATATAATATATACTGTGTACCTTGCTTACTTTGTTTTGTTTTTTTTCCCAGGTGGAGAGTGAGGGACATGGGGTACTGTTGGGTGTGAATATTCTTACCTAATGTTGATATTTTCACAGGTACTGGTGTCACTAGTTTGTGTGTATGAGAGACATAATATCGAGAGAATTGATAGATACATTTTGTGAGGCTGGTGGGTAAGTATAATGGTGTGACGTATCCATCCCCCATACACATTAACTGTATACATACACATACATCCATGAAGATACACACACACACACACACACACACACATAGTTACACACACACACACACACAGACTTACGCCTACACTCCCACAAACCTCCATACACACCCAACACCTACAAGCACACGCTCCCTCCACACACCTTTTCCACACACCCACACTCCTCTCAACACTCCTCTCAACACTCTCCCACACACCCACACTCCCCTCAACACTCTCCCACACACCCACACTCCTCTCAACACTCTCCTCTCAACACTCTCCTACACACCCACACTCCCCTCAACACTCTCCCACACACCCACACTCCCCTCAACACTCTCCCACACACCCACACTCCCCTCAACACTCTCCCACACACCCACACTCCCCTCAACACTCTCCCACACACCCACACTCCCCTCAACACTCTCCCACACACCCACACTCCCCTCAACACTCTCCCACACACCCACACTCCCCTCAACACTCTCCCACACACCCACACTCCCCTCAACACTCCTCTCAACACTCTCCCACACACCCACACTCCACCTCAACACTCTCCCACACACCCACACTCCTCTCAACACTCTCCCACACACCCACACTCCCCTCAACACTCTCCCACACACCCACACTCCTCTCAACACTCTCCCACACACCCACACTCTTCTCAACACTCTCCCACACACCCATACTCCCCTCAACACTCTCCCACACACCCACACTCCCCTCAACACTCTCCCACACACCCACACTCCTCTCAACACTCTCCCACACACCCACACTCTTCTCAACACTCTCCCACACACCCACACTCCTCTCAACACTCTCCCACACACCCACACTCCCCTCAACACTCTCCCACACACCCACACTCCCCTCAACACTCTCCCACACACCCACACTCCTCTCAACACTCTCCCACACACCCACACTCCCCTCAACACTCTCCCACACACCCACACTCCCCTCAACACTCTCCCACACACCCACACTCCCCTCAACACTCTCCCACACACCCACACTCCTCTCAACACTCTCCCACACACCCACACTCCCCTCAACACTCTCCCACACACCCACACTCCCCTCAACACTCTCCCACACACCCACACTCCCCTCAACACTCTCCCACACACCCACACTCCCCTCAACACTCTCCTACACACCCACACTCCTCTCAACACTCTCCCACACACCCACACTCCCCTCAACACTCTCCCACACACCCACACTCCTCTCAACACTCTCCCACACACCCACACTCCCCTCAACACTCTCCCACTCACCCACACTCCTCTCAACACTCTCCCACACACCCACACTCCTCTCAACACTCTCCCACACACCCACACTCCCCTCAACACTCTCCCACACACCCACACTCCCCTCAACACTCTCCCACACACCCACACTCCTCTCAACACTCTCCTACACACCCACACTCCCCTCAACACTCTCCCACGCACCCACACTCCTCTCAACACTCTCCCACACTCCTCTCAACACACTCCCACACTCCTCTCAACATTCTCCCACACTCCTCTCAACATTCTCCCACACTCCTCTCAACATTCTCCCACACTCCTCTCAACATTCTCCCACACTCCTCTCAACATTCTCCCACACTCCTCTCAACATTCTCCTACACTCCTCTCAACATTCTCCCACACTCCTCTCAACATTCTACCACACTCCTCTCAACATTCTCCCACACTCCTCTCAACATTCTCCCACACTCCTCTCAACATTCTCCCACACTCCTCTCAACATTCTCCCACACTCCTCTCAACACTCTCCCACACTCCTCTCAACACTCTCCCACACTCCTCTCAACATTCTCCCACACTCCCCTCAACATTCTCCCACACTCCTCTCAACATTCTCCCACACTCCGCTCAACATTCTCCCACACTCCTCTCAACATTCTCCCACACTCCTCTCAACACTCTCCCACACTCCTCTCAACACACTCCCACACTCCTCTCAACACACTCCCACACTCCTCTCAACACACTCCCACACTGCTCTCAACACACTCCCACACTCCTCTCAACATTCTCCCACACTCCTCTCAACACTCTCCCACACACCCACACTCCCCTCAACACTCTCCCACACACCCACACTCCTCTCAACACTCTCCCACGCACCCACACTCCTCTCAACACTCTCCCACACTCCTCTCAACACTCTCCCACACTCCTCTCAACACACTCCCACACTCCTCTCAACATTCTCCCACACTCCTCCCAACACACTCCCACACTGCTCTCAACACACTCCCACACTCCTCTCAACACACTCCCACACCCCCCTCAACATTCTCCCACACTCCTCTCAACACACTCCCACACTCCCCTCAACACACTCCCACACTCCTCTCAACACTCTCCCACACTCCCTTCAACACACTCCCACACTGCTCTCAACACACTCCCACACTCCTCTCAACATTCTCCCACACTCCTCTCAACATTCTCCTACACTCCTCTCAACATTCTCCCACACTGCTCTCAACATTCTCCCACACTCCTCTCAACACTCTCCCACACTCCTCTCAACACACTCCCACACTGCTCTCAACATTCTCCCACACTCCCTTCAACACACTCCCACACTCCTCTCAACATTCTCCCACACTCCCCTCAACACACTCTCACACTCCTCTCAACACACTCCCACACTCCCCTCAACACACTCCCACACTCCCTTCAACACACTCTCACACTCCTCTCAACATTCTCCCACACTCCTCTCAACACTCTCCCACACTCCCTTCAACACTCTCCCACACTCCCTTCAACACACTCCCACACTCCTCTCAACACTCTCTCACACTCCTCTCAACACACTCCCACACTCCTCTCAACATTCTCCCACACTCCTCTCAACACTCTCCCACACTCCCTTCAACACACTCCCACACTCCTCTCAACACTCTCCCACACTCCCTTCAACACACTCCCACACTCCCCTCAACACACTCCCACACTCCTCTCAACACTCTCCCACACTCCCTTCAACACACTCCCACACTCCTCTCAACACTCTCCCACACTCCCTTCAACACACTCCCACACTCCCCTCAACACACTCCCACACTCCTCTCAACACTCTCCCACACTCCCTTCAACACACTCCCACACTCCTCTCAACACTCTCCCACACTCCCTTCAACACACTCCCACACTCCTCTCAACACTCTCCCACACTCCCTTCAACACACTCCCACACTCCCCTCAACACACTCCCACACTCCTCTCAACACTCTCCCACACTCCCTTCAACACACTCCCACACTCCCCTCAACACACTCCCACACTGCTCTCAACATTCTCCCACACTCCCTTCAACACACTCCCACCCTCTCACATCCCACACTCCCTCAACACACTCCCACACTCCTCTCAACATTCTCCCACACTCCTCTCAACACACTCCCACACTCCTCTCAACACTCTCTCACACTCCTCTCAACACACTCCCACACTCCCCTCAACACACTCCCACACTCCCCTCAACACACTCTCACACTCCTCTCAACACACTCCCACACTCCTCTCAACACACTCCCACACTCCTCTCAACACACTCCCACACTCCTCTCAACACACTCCCACACTCCTCTCAACACTCTCCCACACTCCTCTCAACACACTCCCACACTCCTCTCAACACTCTCTCACACTCCTCTCAACACTCCCACACTCCTCTCAACACACTCCCACACTCCCCTCAACACACTCCCACACTCCCCTCAACACACTCTCACACTCCTCTCAACACACTCCCACACTCCTCTCAACACTCTCTCACACTCCTCTCAACACTCTCTCACACTCCTCTCAACACACTCCCACACTCCTCTCAACATTCTCCCACACTCCTCTCAACACTCTCCCACACTCCTCTCAACACACTCCCACACTCCTCTCAACACACTCCCCTCAACACCCATCCTTTACGGCATCAGTCAGTACACCCCAACACCCCGTCTCTTCCACCAGGTACGACAGACATAGAGAGTCTAGTTTGTCTACGGGCGGCGACACAGCACTCGAGTCTTTGGCCCGCCTCGCCCTCCACCTCACCCTCGACCTCCAGGCTGGCCTCGACTACTACGAACACGCTTTCTCTACGTACGTACTCCTCTAATCATGCGTAAATACGTAGTTTGTGCATCTCTCTCTCTCTCTCTCTCTCTCTCTCTCTCTCTCTCTCTCTCTCTCACACACACGTTGTTTCCCCGAGTCATAATTCCCCCCATCATCCCCCTTAAAATTGGTAAGGGCCTCTCACTGGGTGGAATTGACAGACCTCATTTAGGTAGAGTATGTGAGGGTGTATTGTAGTCCCTGGTCCTGGCCCTGAATGATAACGAGGGATCACCAGACTTAAGCTTGGGCCTGGCGTGGGGGGGGGGGGGGGAGCGTGACCTGTTTACCTGTTGCCGTGGGGATATGGTTGTGGTGGTGTGTGGTAGTGAGTGGAGGTGTGTGTGTGTGTGTGTGTGTGTGTGGAAAAGGCGGTTTGGGTAGAAATCTCTGGACATGTCGGCTGAGACAACTGGCCATACATAGGAGAACGGTCTCTTCCAGGAGAACAGTTCACTAATTACATTTCACAAACAATGATCCCAGGAACCCCAGTCGTACTCAATTGCTAATGAGCACCAGTGGTAGTTAAGATATTGAGAGATGTTGCAGTGTGACCTCAGAGTGTGGAGGAATTCATACAAACACCAGTTAAGATAAATACACTCTGTAGTCACAAATATTAAACAACAGTAAACACCGAACATCCAGGGCTTGTGTAGAAATATACTCAAAAGACAGATGTAACGCTCTGGTCTGTGGTAAGGTTGACCATGACATTTGTGAGTTACACGACAGTCCATGAGTGAATGCCTCTTGTGGGTGATTTCAACATGGCGGCCCCAGAGCCATTGAGTCAAACCTTAGGATATGACGTCACAATACTTGACATAGAACATTCGAGAAATTATGACTGATCCTTGATATATAGAATTTAGGTTTATATGTGACTGTGTAGGTCATTCTGGTTAGAATAAAACTTCTACAAGAATACTTTACAATATTTGATAAATGTAGTTATGTTATTTTACACCTACTCTCTTAATTACTATATATATAAAGGTTATTTTATCTAATGGTTTTGTCAGCAACACTTTATTTGATAACATAAGTTAAGTAAGACCTTATTTGGTCTTGTAAGGCTTATATAAGAGAGCCACACGGCTTACAGTGTGTGTGTGTGTGTTTTATAGATCCTGTAGTCATAATGTAATTTTACTCAAGATAGTGTTTTCCATGGTGTAAATATTATTATTATTATTATTATTATTAACACAGTACACGTATATAAGTTGTCTGTCAGTCCTTCTAGTCTCAAAATATGGTCATTATGGTTCAGGAATATGATGTATATACAGTATTCGTTATAAAGTATTTGTTTCACTAAAAATCTTTCCTGACCTTTGTTCATCGTTAATGTTTTGTAGCGTCATTGTTGCTCAGTAAACTACTTCTATAAACATTGTATCATCCTCACCACGCTCTCACAACACTCAGCTTCATATTTTGTTTTTTTCCAGAACGGCGCTCAAAGTCCACTACGTGTCACTCACCTACAAAATCTTCGAAAAATTGGTAAGTGTTGTGACGTCATTTGTTTACATCCCGCGAGCTTGGATTTCACCGTAATTGCATATGTGATGACAAACGTACAGTACACCGCTGCTATTGAATAATTTATACCAAGAGTCACAAAGGTGTTCCTATGAGAAGAAAATTAATTGGGACGGAGAACATTTAGGTGACCCCAATTTTCCTTCTCATTTACTTTGAATCAAAATGGTGTTTGAAGTCTTTTAAAAAATATATTCTCTAATTCTGTTCATTATTATTAACTCTCCTATGATAGCCACAGCATTACCTCGCATTTACAGTCAAGCACATGTAGTAAGGCGCTAAGATTTGTTGTAAGATTTCGCTAATTTCAAGTGTTGGGAGTTTAGGTGTTTGCTAACCTAAAGTGATGAGAATGAGGTGTTCGCTAATGTGGGGTAACGACAGCTATTTCCTCGTTACTGTGAGATACTCTTACATTAAGACGTTCACTAATGGGAAGTAAATGAAAATGTATTAACTATATTTATTTTTATATCTGTTCTCATCCTCGTAATGTTAGTAAATAAACTTATTGTGAAGTGGTGGTATGAAGGTCTTCGCTAATGTAAGTTCAACGAGGCGTTCACTGCACGGCTCATTTAAGGCGTTCAAAGGTGGCACCAGGCTGTTTATGTGTGTGTGAGTGTCTGTGTGTGTGTGTCTCCGTTAGTAGTGTGTGTCTGTGTGTACCCGTTAACAGTGTGTCTGTGTGTGTACGTACGTTAACAATGTCTCTGTGTGTGTACACGTTAACAATGTATGTGTGTGCGTGTGTACGTTAACAATGCCTGTGGATGTACACGTTAACAATGTCTGTGTGTGTGTGTGTGTACGTTAACAATGCCTATGTGTGTACACGTTAACAATGCCTGTGGATGTACACGTTAACAATGTCTGTGTGTGTGCACGTTAACAATGCGTGTGTGTGTGTACGTTAACAATGTCTGCGTGTGTGTACGTTAATAATGTCTCTGTGTGTACATGTTAACAATGCCTGTGTGTGTACACGTTAACAATGCCTGTGGATGTACGCGTTAACAATGTCTGAGTGTGTGTACGATAACAATGCTTGTGTGTGTACACGTTAACAATGCCTGTGGATGTGCACGTTAACAATGTCTGTGTGTGTGTACACGTAAACAATGCCTGTGTGTGTACACGTTAACAATGCCTGTGGATGTGCACGTTAACAATGTCTGTGTGTGTACGTTAACAATGCCTGTTTGTGTACACGTTAACAATGTCTGTGTGTGTGTACGTTAACAATGCCTGTTTGTGTGTACACGTTAACAATGCCTGTGGATGTGCACGTTAACAATGCCTGTGTGTGTACACGTTAACAATGCCTGTGTGTGTACACGTTAACAATGCCTGTGGATGTACACGTTAACAATGCCTGTGTGTGTACACGTTAACAATGCCTGTGGATGTGCACGTTAACAATGTCTGTGTGTGTACGTTAGCAATGTCTGTATGTGTGTGTACGTTAACAATGTCTGCGAGTGTACACGTTAACAATGCGTAGGTGTACGTTAACAATGTCTGTGTGTGTGTGTGTGTGTGTGTACGTTAAAAATGTCTGTGTGTGTGCACGTTATCAATGCGTGTGTGTGTGTGTGTGTACGTTAACAATGTCTGCGTGTGTGTACGTTAACAATGTCTGTGTGTGTGTACCTTTAACAATGCCTGTGGATGTACACGTTAACAATGCCTGTGTGTGTACACGTTAACAATGTCTCTGTGTGTGTACACGTTAACAATGTCTGTGTGTGTGTACGTTAATAATGCCTGTGTGTGTACACGTTCACAATGCCTGTGTGTGTACACGTTAACAATGCGCGTGGCTGTACACTTTAACAATGTCTGTGTGTGTGTACGTTAACAATGCCTGTGTGTGTGTACGTTAACAATGCCTGTGTGTGTACACGTTAACAATGCCTGTGTGTGTACACGTTAACAATGTCTATGTGTGTGTACGTTAAAAATGCCTGTGGATGTACACGTTCACAATGCCTGTGTGTGTACACGTTAACAATGCCTGTGTGTGTGCACGTTAACAATGCCTGTGTGTGTCCACGTTAACAATGCGTGTGTGTGTACGTTAACAATATCTGTGTGTGTGTACGTTAACTATGTCTGTGTGTGTACACGTTAACAATGCGTGTGTGTGTACGTTAACAATGTCTGTGTGTGTGCACGTTAGCAATGTCTGTGTGTACACGTTAACAATGCGTGTGGATGTACACGTTAACAATGTCTGTGTGTGTGTACGTTAACAATGCCTGTGGCTGTACACGTTAACAATGTCTGTGTGTGTGTACGTTAACAATGCTTGTGTGTGCACACGTTAACAATGCCTGTGGATGTACACGTTAACAATGTCTGTGTGTGTGTACGTTAACAATGCCTGTGTGTGTACACGTTAACAATGCCTGTGTGTGTGCACGTTAACAATGCCTGTGTGTGTGCACGTTAACAATGCGTGTGTGTGTACGTTAACAATATCTGTGTGTGTGTGTACGTTAACAATGTCTGTGTGTGTGTGTGTGTGTGTGTGTGTGTGTGTACATTAACAATGTCTGTGTGTGTGCACGTTAACAATGCGTGTGTTTGTGTGTACGTTAACAATGTCTGTGTGTGTGCACGTTAACAATGTCTGTGTGTGTACACGTTAACAATGCGTGTGTGTGTACGTTAACAATGTCTGTGTGTGAGTACGTTAACAATGTTTGTGTGTGTACACGTTAACAATGCGTGTGTGTGTACGTTAACAATGTCTGTGTGTGTGCACGTTAACAATGTCTGTGTGTGTACACTTTAACATTGCCTGTGTGTGTGTGCACGTTAACAATGTATGTGTATGTACACGTTAACAATGTCTGTGTGTGAGTGCACGCAAACAATGCGTGTGTGTGTGCGTTAACAATGTCTGTGTGTGTAGGCGTTAACAGTGTCTGTGTGTGCAAGCAACAATGCGTGTGTGTGTACGTTAACAATGCGTGTGTGTGTGTACGTTAACAATGCCTGTGTGTGTAGGCGTTAACATAAGAACATAACAAAAAAGGAGTCTGCAATAGGCCGGTTGGCCTGTGCATGGCAGCTCCTGTCGAGAGTTACTACCACTCTCTATCATCCATGAATCTATCTAGCCTCCTTTTGAAACTTTCCAGCGTTCCAGCACTTACTACAAAGTTGCTAAGCTTCTTCCACTTGTCTACCACCCTATTTGTGAACCAGTTCCTTCCTATCTCCCTCCTAAACCTATACTTATCCAACTTAAATCCGTTGCTCCGAGTCCTATCCTGCTCGGTTATTATAAGAACTTTATCTATATCCCCTTTATTGATTCCTTTCACCCACTTAAATACTTCCATCATATCTCCCCGCACTCTTCGTCTTTCTAGGGAATGCAAGTTAAGTTTCTTTAACCTATCCTGATATGGAAGGTTTCTAAGTCCCGGAATCATTTTCGTCATTCTTCGCTGCACCGACTCTAGTGAATTGATATCCATTCTATAATATGGGCACCAGAACTGAACCGCGTAATCGAGGTGCGGCCTGACTAGCGCAATATATAGTTGCAATAAGACCTCTGTACTCTCGTTACTTACACTTCTAGATATAAAACCCAATACTCTGTTTGCCTTATTTCGAACATTAACGCACTGTTTTCTAGGCCGTAGGTCCGGGCTTACAAGTACCCCTAGGTCTCTTTCACAAGTCAACTTCTCTAGGTTGATGTTGTTAAAGCTGTATACATTGTCAGTATTTGTTCTTCCAATATTAAGTACGCTGCACTTGCTGGTGTTAAATTTAATTTGCCATTTTTCAGACCACCCCTGCAGTTTATTTAGATCCTCCTGTAAAGCATTTGCATCCTGCCCTGAATTAATCTGCCGCACTATTTTGGTGTCATCCGCAAACTTGCTTATGTCACTGCTGATCCCAGTATCTAGATCGTTCATGTAGATTATGAACAAGAGTGGGCCTAGTACTGACCCCTGGGGAACCCCACTGGTTACACGGCCCCACTCAGATTTAACACCATCTACGCTGACCCTCTGCGTTCTATCGGTGAGCCATGATTTTATCCAATTTAAAACTTTCCCCTCGATACCATGAGCCTTAATTTTTCTCAGAAGCCTCTGATGCGGTACTCTGTCAAATGCTTTGCTAAAGTTTAAGTAAATAACATCGTAATTTTCGTCATTATCTACTACCTCGAAGACTTTCCTAAAAAACGTCAGCAGATTTGTTAGACTAGATTTTCTCTTTGTAAACCCATGTTGAGAGTCGTAGATTAATTTGCTTTTCTCTAGATGCAATCGGATGCTATCTGCTATAATTGATTCAAGAAATTTCCCCACTGCTGACGTCAAACTGATCCGCCGGTAATATGACGCTGATGCTCTGTCTCCCTTTTTGAATATGGGTACTATATTTGCCTGTTTCCACAAGTCTGGCACAACTCCTGTGTCTACTGATTTTGTAAAAAATTTACAAGGGGTCCGCTAATCTGTTCCCTACACTCTTTCAAGACTCGAGGGAAAATTTCATCCCGCCCTGGGGATTTTGTCTTCTTTAGTTTATTTATCCTCTTAAGAACATCCTCTTTTCTGATAGTGATATTCTTTAATTTCTCTTCTCCCTTTCCTCTAAATATCAGTTCCACCTCTGGAATTTCCTAGCGAATTTCTTCTGTGAAAACTGATAAGAAGTAGTTGTTCAATGCTTTGCTTATTTCTTCACTGCCATTTATCACTTCTCCCCTCCCTTGTTTGTGTGTGTACACGTTAACAATGTCTGTGTGTGTACACGTTAACAATGCTTGTGGATGTGCACGTTAACAATATCTGTGTGTGTACATGTTAACAATGCCTATGTGTGTGTACACATTAACAATGCCTGTGTGTGTACACGTTAACAATTCCTGTGTGTGTGTACACGTTAACAATGCCTGTGTGTGAACACGTTAACAATGCCTGTGTGTGTACACGTTAACAATGCCTGTGTGTATACACGTTATCAATGCCTGTGTGTGTACACGTTATCAATGCCTGCGTGTGCTCAGGAAACGTTTATATGTTGTGACTTTGGAACCAAATATCAATAATTATACAGTTGTGTCATGTTATCTGTGATGACCTGCAAATATTGTACAAAATTTCACACACATAATTTTCCCAGCCGCTGACATGACCCCTGCACATGACAGGACCCCTTGACATGATGTGACCCCTTGTCCTGGTGACCCCTAAACGTGACATGACCCCTTGACATGATGTGACCACTTGATATGACATGATTCATTGATGTGACCTGACTCCTTGGCATGGTGTAATCTCTTGACATAACATGACCCCTTTAACATGACGTGACCCTTTGACGTAAATTGACCCCTTGACATGATATGACCCCTTAACGTGATTTGACCCTTGGATGTTGACATAACCAGAGGAGTGAGAGTAAGATGTTGCCTGAGCTTAGCATGCCCTTAGCAAATTTGTTTAACTTGTTCTTAAAAACGGGTGAAGTACCAGAATCCTGGAGGATGGCGAATGTAATACCGAGTTTCAAGAAGGGAGATAGATCACTATCTTCTAACTGCCGTCCACTCAGTTTAACATCAATTGTAGGCAAATTGCTGGAAGCAATAATTTCAAACTAGTATTAGAAATCACCCCGAGAAGTACCAGTTGATCAATGATTCCCAACATGGCTTCACAAGTTGGCTTTCATGTCTAACTAATCTATTAACAATCTTCTCAGCTGTTTTCGAATCAGTGGACGACGGGCACGACTATGATGTGGTATATCTTGACTCAAGTAAAGCCTTCGACAAAGTCCCCCACGAGAGACTAATAAGAAAAGTGGAGGCTCATGGCATTGGAGGATATATTCTAAAGTGGATTAGGGCGTGGTTACAGGACAGGAAACAGCTAGTGAGCATTAACGGCACTAAATCCGATTGGAGTAACGTCACTAGTGGAGTACCCCAAGGCTCAGTACTTGGACCATTATTAGTTATTAAATTTATTATATAGACATAGATATCGGAGTAGACAGCAACATAAGTGAATTTGCTGATGGCACTAAAATAGGGCGAGTAATTAAATCTGACGAGGACTCCGCAAAACTACAGAAAGACCTAAACAAATTTTTCGAATGGTCTGAAAAATGGCAGATGAAATTCTATGTGGACAAATGTAAAGTACTTATTCTAGATGTAAACAGAAAACCCAGATACCAGATGAACAACGATGTTATAGAGAAATCCGACTGTGAGAAAGATTTATGAGTAATGATAAGAAGGAATCTTAAACCAAGTAAACAATGTGTATTTGCTCGAAACAAGGCTAATAAAGCACTTGGGTTCATACAAAGGAGTGTTAGTTACAAGACTAGCGAGGTCACCCTAAAACTATATCTTGCGCATGTGAGACCTCATTTGGATTACTCAGTTCAATTCTGGTGAGTGTATTACAAAATGGATATAGAATCCCTAGAAAGAATTCAGAGGAGAATGACAAGACTAATCCCGGGCATTAAGAACCTTGAGTACAGAGACAGGTTAAAGCATCTTAATTTGCACTCCTTCAAGAGACGTAGAGTGAGGGGCGATATGATCGATCTGTAGAAATGGAAGTCAGGGCTAAACAAAGGTGACATTACAACGGTACTCAAACTATCCAACCAGGAGCGAACTCGTAACAGTGGTTTTAAATTAGACAAATTTAGATTTGGGCTCGAATTAGGTAAACATTGGTTTGGAAATAGAGTAGTGGATGACTGGAACATGCTACCAAATATCATCATTAACTCGAATACGCTGGATAGCTTCAAACATAGGTTGGATGGATATATGAGCAATAGGGGTTGGGTGTAAATGGGACTACCCAGTATGGGCCAATAGGCCCGCTGCAGTTTCCTCCATTCTTATGTTCTTATATGTTTTTCTCTCCCCAGTTATCAGACGACACACTCAAGGTGCTCACCGTCATACAGGTAAGTGACCTCTCACCTGCTGCTCCTCCGGTCATAAAGGTGAAGTTATTATAGTTATTACGGATCACCTGGAGATTATACACCCCAGCTTATTTCACCTGATGATTAAACACCCTAACATAACCTAAACCGACTTAAGATAACATAAGCTAACCTAACCTAACTTTACTTAACCAAAGTTTATGTAGCATAACATAACAGAACGCTAACCCAACCCTCCCCGAGTTATTAATTGTCAAGTGAAATAAACTGGGGTATCTAGTCTTCAGGTGATCTAAGTGTGCGGTAGAGTTTTGATGATAGTTTTTGGAAGTCGAAATTGTGCCGTCGGTCGAGTCGCATATATACGTATTTATATCAACAGCTATAAGGAAAACTTATTGTTGGAACCTCTGAGAGTCTGAGCTGCGCCGCAAGACTCACTCATGGTTATTATACTTATGTCCTACTTGTTTAGAAAGACTTGCTTGTTTACTTTTGGTAGAGGATGACGTTATGATATCAAATTTAACGACTAGGAGTATGCATAACCTAACCCAATTAGCCTAACTTGACCTAACTTTAAACTAAATTGACCTAATTTAATTCTCTTACACTAACCTAACTAAGCTTAATCCTAACTTTAACCACCAGGGCAATAACGCTTTGGTATCGTAACGTTAACCTCTTTCCTTATTTATGTGGGTAAACAAGGCGAGTGTGTGACGTCACTCAACTCGTTTTCAGTGAGAGATGAAGAATATGGGGTCAGGCATGTTAAGCATACACCCTGAAAGGTCAAACCTCCATCCCACATGTGTTTGCAGGTGCAGATTAATAAGACAAGAGAAAACATCGTTCCATAATTCATATATATACGTTAATGCTAAGAGCAGAGCAATCGTTATTAATTAGTTGTGGCAGCTGTATGACGTCATCCTCCCTGTCCTTTGTTTACTTAGAAAGGCGACTCCCGCTGCCATAGTTCTCAGCCATCATCCCTCAGATTCACAATGCACATAATTTCCCCCACCTGTCGCTCCTGCTGACAGATACTCCCTCCTACCATAATATTTACCACGTAATAATGACGTCAACTTCAAACACAATTTTAAAAGATTATGGTAATATGGTATAGTGTAAAAACTGTGCTACTATAATCTTATATCTTTAAAAGTTATTAAAGTATATAGAGGGTGGTTGTACCACCCGACAGGAACTGCCATTCACAGGTCAACCGGCCTATTGCAGACTCCTTATTTTCTTATGTTCTTATGTTCTAAACACTTTTGATGTTGAGAAACGACATCGCATCACCATAACAACACATAAAACCCCTTTGTATTCCTTTATCATTACACTTTACATCAGGTTAACGATCAAAGGGTAACTCCTAAATCCTTTCTATAAATATTATCTTTCTTCAGGTTTACTGCTGAGTCGAGCCAGCAGGGATTAACTGGTATTTGTGTTTCCACTGTTTTATGGGGCTCTTATCAGCACCTTTTGTGGACTTTGTAATAGAAGCTGACATAGCGTAGTGTATTTTATTCTACACCCTGGCTCTAATTTATTCTACACCCTGGCTCTATTTTGTTCTACACCCTGGCTCTATTTTATTCTATACCCTGGCTCTAATTTATTCTATACCCTGGCTCTATTTTATTCTACACCCTGGCTCTATTTTATTCTATACCCTGGCTCTAATTTATTCTACACTCTGGCTCTAATTTATTTTACACCCTGGCTCTATTTTGTTCTACACCCTGGCTCTATTTTATTCTACACCCTGGCTCTATTTTGTTCTACACCCTGGCTCTATTTTATTCTATACCCTGGCTCTATTTTATTCTACACTCTGGCTCTAATTTATTTTACACCCTGGCTCTATTTTGTTCTACACCCTGGCTCTAATTTATTCTACACCCTGGCTCTATTTTGTTCTACACCCTGGCTCTATTTTATTCTATACCCTGGCTCTATTTTGTTCTACACCCTGGCTCTATTTTGTTCTATACCCTGGCTCTATTTTATTCTACACTCTGGCTCTATTTTGTTCTACACCCTGGCTCTATTTTGTTCTACACCCTGGCTCTATTTTATTCTATACCCTGGCTCTATTTTGTTCTACACCCTGGCTCTAATTTATTCTACACCCTGGCTCTATTTTATTCTACACTCTGGCTCTAATTTATTCTACACCCTGGCTCTATTTTGTTCTATACCCTGGCTCTATTTTATTCTACACTCTGGCTCTAATTTATTCTACACCCTGGCTCTATTTTGTTCTATACCCTGGCTCTATTTTATTCTACACTCTGGCTCTATTTTGTTCTACACCCTGGCTCTATTTTATTCTATTCCCTGGCTCTATTTTATTCTACACTCTGGCTCTAATTTATTCTACACCCTGGCTCTATTTTGTTCTATACTCTGGCTCTATTTTATTCTACACTCTGGCTCTATTTTGTTCTACACCCTGGCTCTATTTTGTTCTACACCCTGGCTCTATTTTGTTCTACACCCTGGCTCTATTTTGTTCTACACCCTGGCTCTATTTTGTTCTACACCCTGGCTCTATTTTATTCTACACCCTGGCTCTATTTTGTTGTACACCCTGGCTCTATTTTGTTCTACACCCTGGCTCTATTTTATTCTATACCCTGGCTCTATTTTATTCTACACTCTGGCTCTAATTTATTCTACACCCTGGCTCTATTTTGTTCTACACCCTGGCTCTATTTTATTCTATACCCTGGCTCTATTTTATTCTATACTCTGGCTCTAATTTATTCTACACCCTGGCTCTATTTTGTTCTACACCCTGGCTCTATTTTATTCTATACCCCGGCTCTATTTTGTTCTACACCCTGGCTCTATTTTGTTCTACACCCTGGCTCTATTTTATTCTATACCCTGGCTCTATTTTATTCTACACTCTGGCTCTAATTTATTCTACACCCTGGCTCTATTTTGTTCTACACCCTGGCTCTATTTTATGCTATACCCTGGCTCTATTTTATTCTACACTCTGGCTCTAATTTATTCTACACCCTGGCTCTATTTTGTTCTACACCCTGGCTCTATTTTATTCTATACCCTGGCTCTACTTTATTCTACACTCTGGCTCTAATTTATTCTACACCCTGGCTCTATTTTGTTCTACACCCTGGCTCTATTTTATTCTATACCCCGGCTCTATTTTATTCTACACTCTGGCTCTAATTTATTCTACACCCTGGCTCTATTTTGTTCTACACCCTGGCTCTATTTTGTTCTACACCCTGGCTCTATTTTATTCTATACCCTGGCTCTATTTTATTCTACACCCTGGCTCTATTTTGTTCTACACCCTGGCTCTATTTTATTCTATACCCCGGCTCTATTTTATTCTACACTCTGGCTCTACTTTATTCTACACTCTGGCTCTATTTTATTCTACACCCTGGCTCTATTTTGTTCTACACTCTGGCTCTATTTTATTCTATACCCTGGCTCTATTTTATTCTACACTCTGGCTCTAATTTATTCTACACCCTGGCTCTATTTTGTTCTACACCCTGGCTCTATTTTATTCTATACCCTGGCTCTACTTTATTCTACACTCTGGCTCTAATTTATTCTACACCCTGGCTCTATTTTATTCTATACCCTGGCTCTATTTTATTCTACACTCTGGCTCTAATTTATTCTACACCCTGGCTCTATTTTGTTCTACACCCTGGCTCTATTTTATTCTATACCCCGGCTCTATTTTGTTCTACACCCTGGCTCTATTTTATTCTATACCCTGGCTCTACTTTATTCTACACTCTGGCTCTAATTTATTCTACACCCTGGCTCTATTTTATTCTATACCCTGGCTCTATTTTATTCTATACCCTGGCTCTATTTTGTTCTACACCCTGGCTCTATTATCTCCAACATCCACCCTCATTATCTCCAACACTCTCCCTCTATTATCTCCAACATCCACCCTCGTTATCTCCAACATTCACCCTCACTATCTCCAACATCCACCCTCGTTATCTCCAACATTCACCCTCATTATCTCCAACATCCACCCTCATTATCTCCAACATCCACCCTCATTATCTCCAACACTCTCTCTCTATTATCTCCAACATTCACCCTCATTATCTCCAACATCCACCCTCATTATCTCCATCACTCCGCCACCATTATCTCCAACACTCCGCCACCATTATCTCCAGCACTCCGCCACCATTATCTCCAACACTCCGCCACCATTATCTCCAACACACCTCCACCATTATCTCCAACACTACCGTCTCCAACATTATGCCCTCTCCAACACGACCCTCTTTACTACTATCACCCCCAACACTACCAGCTCCGACACTGCACTCCCTCCGACGCTGTGCCCTCCTCCGACACTACTTTCCTCTAACACTACCCCTCTCCAACACTACCCTCCTCCAACACTACCCTCCTCCAACACTACCCACCTCCAACACTACCCTCCTCGAACACTACCCCCCTTCAACACTACCCTCCTCCAACACTACCCTCCTCCAACACTACCCTCCCCCAACACTACCCTCCTCCAACACTACCCCCCTTCAACACTACCCTCCTCCAACACTACCCTCCTCCAACACTACCCCCCTTCAACACTACCCTCCTCCAACACTACCCTCCTCCAACACTACCCTCCTCCAACACTACCCTCCTCCAACGCTACCCTCCCCCAACACTACCCTCCTCCAACACTACCCCCCTTCAACACTACCCTCCTCCAACACTACCCTCCTCCAACACTACCCCCCTTCAACACTACCCTCCTCCAACACTACCCTCCTCCAACACTACCCTCCCCCAACACTACCCTCCCCCAACACTACACCCCTCCAAACACTACCCACCTCCAACACTACCTTCCTCCAACACTACCCTCCTCCAACACTACCCCCCTTCAACACTACCCAACTCCAACACTACCCTCCTCCAACACTACCCTCCCCAACACTACCCTCCCCCAACACTACACCCCTCCAAACACTACCCTCCTCCAACACTACCTTCCTCCAACACTACCCTCCTCCAACACTACCCTCCCCCAACACTACCTCCCTCCAACACTACCCTCCCCCAACACTACCCTCCCCCAACACTACCCTCCCCCAACGCTACCCTCCCCAACTCTACCCCCTCCAACACTACCCTCCTCCAACACTACCCTCCTCCAACACTACCCTCCTCCAATACTACCCTGCCCCAACACTACCCCCTCCAATACTACCCCCTCCAACACTACCCCCCTCCAACACTACCCCCCTCCAACACTACCCTCCTCCAACACTACCCTCCCCAACACTACCCTCCCCAACACTACCCCCCTCCAACACTACCCCTCTCCAACACTAACCCCCTCCAACACTACCCTCCTCCAACACTACCCTCCTCCAACACTACCCTCCCCAACACTACCCCCCTCCAACACTACCCTCCTCCAACACTACCCTCCTCCAACACTACCCTCCTCCAACACTACCCCCCTCCAACACTACCCTCCTCCAACACTACCCTCCTCCAACACTATCCCCCTCCAACACTTCCCCCCTCCAACACTACCCCCCAACACTACCCCCCTCCAATACTACCCTCCTCCAACACTACCCTCCTCCAACACAACCCCCCTCCAACACTACCCCCCTCCAACACTACCCCCCTCCAACACTACCTCCCTCCAACACTACCCTCCTCCAACACTACCCCCTCCAACACTACCCCCCTCCAACACTACCCTCCTCCAACACTACCGTCCTCCGACACTACCCTCCTCCAACACTACCCCCCTCCAACACTACCCTCCTCCAACACTACCCTCCTCCAACACTACCCCCTCCAACACTACCCTCCTCCAACACTACCCCCCTCCAACACTACCCTCCTCCAACACTACCCTCCTCCAACACTACCCCCTCCAACATTACCCCCTCCAACACTACCCTCCTCCAACACTACCCCCCTCCAACACTACCCTCCTCCAACACTACCCTCCTCCAACACTACCCTCCTCCAACACTACCCTCCTCCAACACTACCCCCTCCAACACTACCCTCCTCCACTACTAACCCCCTCCAACACTACCCCCCTTCAACACTACCCCCTTCCAACACTACCCTCCTCCAACACTACCCTCCTCCAACACTTCCCCTCCTCCAACACTACCCTCCTCCAACACTACCCTCCTCCAACACTACCCCCTCCAACACTACCCTCCTCCAACACTACCCCCCTTCAAAACTACCCCCTCCAACACTACCCTCCTCCAACACTACCCCCCTTCAACACTACCCCCCTCCAACACTACCCTCCTCCAACACTACCCTCCTCCAACAATACCCTCCTCCAACACTACCTCCCTCCAACACTACCCTCCTCCAACACTACCCCCTTCAAGACTACACCCTCCAACACTACCCTCCTCCAACACTACCCCCCTTCAACACTACCTCCCTCCAACACTACCCTCCTCCAACACTACCCCCCTCCAACACTACCCTCCTCCAACACTACCCTCCTCCAGCACTGCCACCTCTCCAACACTACCCCCTCCAACACTACCCCACCTCCAACACTACCCTCCTCCAACACTACCCCCCTCCAACACTACCCCCCTCCAACACTACCCTCCTCCAACACTACCCTCCTCCAACACTGCCACCTCTCCAACACTACCCCCCTCCAACACTACCCCACCTCCAACACTACCCTCCTCCAACACTATCCCTCCTCCAACACTACCCCCCTCCAACACTACCCTCCTCCAACACTACCCCACCTCCAACACTACCCTCCTCTAACACTACCCCCTCCACCTGTTCTCTCCTCAGCACACACTCATCACCCAGTAGTCAATAAACACTTCCTCTCACACGTCTTCAACACTCCTGCATAAATCGCCCTCCTCCTCCTCCTCCTCCTCCTCCTCGTCGTCCTCCCCCTGCTCCTCCTCGTTCTCCCCCTCCTCCTCCTGCTCCTCCTCGTCAACAAAGTCAAGTCAGATTCAGAAAGTGAAATAAAGAGTTGTTGGGTATTTCTGGCCGTGTTATTTATTTTCCATGAGTGAGATGAGATGTGGTCAAGAGGTGATTACATTTTACGGTGAATAAATCAGGAGTGTGAAAGATTCTTATGCATGATATTGCTATCGATGTTTATTTGTTTATTTATGAGAGAGATTAACATACGATGCATTGTAGAGGTTAATGTGGTGTTAATATTGCACTGAGACTTTACCTTCATCAGTTAAGAGATTTGGAAAAGATGGATCACCTGAAGATTAGACGCCCAGTTTATTTCACCTTGGTACACAATACACATAGACAATACAGTTAAAAGATAGATTCATGTCTTCTCTCTATGATCATGTCCCTAGAATTTATCATTAGTGAGTTATTATTTAAAGTTATTACAGGGTATTTTATTAAGAACTCGGATTATATCAACATTAATTAAGGATTTCTGGCATAGAGGTGTTCTGGGTGACACACTTCATGTTTACTCTCTCTCTCTCTCTCTCTCTCTCTCTCTCTAATTACTAAGATGTGTAGTATTAATTACAAAGCTTTTAGCACTGATGAGTAAAATATCTAGTTCTAATTAGTAAGATATTAAGCTCTAATTTCTAAGCTTTTTTGAACTTATTACTAAGTTAATTTACCCTAATTATAGATCACTAGAAAATTAACCCCCAGCTTATTTCACCCAAAGATTAACCACGCTAATTACTAAGCTGTCTAAACACCAATTCCTAAGCTGTCTCGTGCTAATTACTGACAACTGTAACACTAATTAAACCCTTTATCCTCGGTTCAGGTGGACGAGGACATCGAGAACGAGGTGTGGCAGATGTGTTCCTTGTTACGAGACCTGGAACTAAACAAGGAAACTCCACATTACTACCCACATTGTTCCACCAGTCCCTTCCTCCTCTACCTTGCCCTCGCCGAGTTCTCCAAGTGAGTCACCAATGTCTTTATACTACTACTGCCTTATGTCTGGGTCAGTGGTTCCTTATATTTGCCTTATACTTGGTTATTTAGATTCTATAGTACTGCCTTATACCTGGTCTGTAGATATTTTGTAGCTTTGCCTGATACTTGAGTCATGTGCTTTGTTTTACCTGTCTTATAAGTGGTTACTGATGCCTTATATTCACCTTATACCTTTCACTTCGGACTATATGATGTGTGTCGATGGATAGTCTTCATAATTACCGTATTATCGTCATCATCCTCATCGTTATCCTGTATTTAATTTAATTTGCATCATCTTTATTAATATCTTTCCCACCATCAGATACATTCAGTTAACTATCATCATCATCATCATCATCATCATCATTATCATCATACGCATTCTCCTCATCACGTGTCGTAGCGCCACCTACCTACAAGTCACCCGGGTCCTTCACCTTCAGGTTCCAGGAGCAGGTATCGTCAGGTGAGCGTCGATCCCTGGTGCTGGGGACGGTGTGGCGGCACTTTCTGCCCTCCGTCAGCCGCTGGGTCGACGTCACGGCCTACCGTGTCCTCTGTCGCATCCGCACCGCCATCCTCACCGACCGCGTCGCCAACACCGGCGAGCCCGTCCAGGTGGGTCCTGTAGGCTCAAGTAGGCTCTTGGAGTCCCACCTGTCCTTACGTTAAACCAAAGTTGAAAGCTAATATAATTTTCACATATTATAACAGAAGAGAAGATTTATATAACCTAAAATATAGTAATGTACAGTACTAGTGCAGGAGACACTCACTACTGATACCTACAGTATATACTTAAGCCTAAATCTGTTTTTGTATGTCCACTGATTCTGATCTCAATCCAAACTGAACCACATATTAACAGTTAAGAGTTACTACTAACGCCACAAAACAGTGTTGACCGTATCACCTCACCTTGCAGTACACCACGTCAGCGGTGGACACAACGTCATGTTTTTACCACGTCAAGACCTTCTGGAGACATCTGGCATGGCCTGATCCCTGCTCCTCGTATTCTCTTGTCGTCAAGATGATTGAGGTAAGTTTCGTGTGGAAACATACCGAGTGTTCTTGTTTATTTTGACTATTTTGGGTTCTCTTGCTCACGTTAGTGAGATTTTTGTGAAGCCTACTATTATCTTTGTCTACTAACGAAGTAATGTATACTGAGTACCAGGGTTTTTATTGGTTAACATGTTGTTTTTTTACGCTGAAGATTTTTTTCTTCAAGTTTGCATGTATACATAATATAGTTTTTATTACGGTTATCGAGTTCATTGATTTTCCTCCCACAAATTTCTTTCATTTTATGTGTATATTGGACTAGGTACTCGTAGATTCACTTCCTGAACTTGGAACTAAAAGTTGCTAATTATAACAGACCATGTCGGGATCAGCGGACTACTACGTTCACCTTCTGCAGCAGCGACTCCACACCCTGGCCACCGACACGGCCGAACAGGAGCGAGCACAGCAACTCTGTATCACCGTCAACAACATGGAACATGTCAGATACTCCCTAACCCTTCTGCAGGAGGAACTACAGGTTAGTTAGCCTCCTTCACCCCTCTATACGGGACACTACACGCCATACACAGGTTCCTTCACCCTGCTATTGTAGGAACCACAAACTCACATAGATGCCGTGTTGGTTCCAATCATATCCCCACCTACGAAGGACTTCACAAGTCTGGTATCCTACGGCGTTAACCTCCTATCCTAAGGATCCCTGTGAGTGGGTGCATAACTTTACAAGTGGAAAAATGAAGGCGATCGATTTCACTATCAACCATACTGCCTCTTGCATACCTAAAACTGACTCATAATTTAATGTTCTCTATTCACACTGCCTCTAACGGGTCGACAGGACTATGGGATATATTTCCTCCAATTATCATTAAGGTAGCTGTCTTCCACATTACGCGAGGCGCCACAAATATTGCTTCCCTCCTTCCCATATATTCTCTCCTACTGCTCGTGGCTCTCGAACGCTCCTGTACACGTATTTATTTTGTTCCTAACAAACTGGAGGTGGTCAGGTGAAAGGTCAATATCACCAACATTTTTTTTTTGTGTGTGTGTTTTGGTCAAGTGTAGATATAAGGACTTAGTGAGAGGTGCTAAGAGACCCTAAACGTTAAAGCGGTTGTATGTAAGAAAACAACAAAAAGTGGAGTACATACACCTTATATCCACAGTCTCTCTCTCTCTCATGCAAGATTTAGACTCTACAAGTAAGTAGGGTATAGTGCAGGCAGTGTCCCAGATTGAGTTGTTGACGCTGGTAACTTCATCTTTCTGTTTCCTGACAACAATTAAGACCACTCTCATTTTTGTTGAGTTTGCCTTAAAAGGAGGTCGTGTTTTACGTTTTCTTTATTATTATTATTATTATTATTATTATTATTATTATTATTATTATTATTATCATTATCATTATCATTATCATTATCATTATTATTATTATTATTATTATTATTATTATCATTATTACTTTACAAAGACAGGCAGCAACTGCACAAATAAGTCATCTCACCTCTCCCCTCTGTGTGCATTATTCTTCACGTGGGGTGAGCCATTGTTATTGAGGAGGGTTGTTGTGTGGGTGTAGCGGTGGGTGTAGTACACTCACAGCCCTACACTTGACCCACGAGTGTTGTTCCCAGGTGTACTTAATAGTGTGTTCTCTTGCAATTCAATGTTTTGGGTGTATTTGTGGGTAGGTTTCTAGTGTCGTTGAACTTGTGTACGTAATGTGTGGTACAACAACGGTCCTTGTTGTGTATGTATACTTAGTAGGTGTTGGTGGAGTAACTTTATCGAGGTGTAGTTAGGTTAAGGTTAGTTTATGGTGGTTAGGGTTAGGTTTTGCTTGGTTAGGTTAAGGTTAGATTCAGTTTTGTGTAGTTAGGTTAATTTAGGTTTAGATTAAGGTTAGGTTAGGTTTACGTTAGAATAGGTTAGGTTAGGTTTAGTTAAGGTTAGGTTGGGTTAGGTTAAGTTAGGTTTGGTTAAGTTAGATTAGGTTATGGTTATGTTGATTAGATTGGCCTATGTTAGGTTAGGTTAAGATAACTCAGGTATGGTTTGGTTAATTTAGGTTACTTTTGGTTAAATTAGTTTAGGTTAAGGTTACGTTAGTTTAGGTTAGGTTGATATTAGGATAAATTTGCATTGGGTCAGGTTAAAGTTACGTTAGTTTAAGTTAAAGTTATGTTAGTTTAGCTAAGGTTAAAGTTACACTAAGTTAGGTTAGATTAAATTAGGAATGGTTAAGTAAGGTAAAATTCCTTCATCATACGTGTGTTTACTTCCGGCAGATCGAGCAGTTAACACAGATCCTGGACGCCCAAGACCCACGTAACGGCACCACCTACACCGACCACATCAACGGCCTCCTGTTCGCCGCCCTGGACAACCTCAACTCCAAGATCGCTGGCTCTATGTCCCCTGTGGCTGAGAAGGTATGGAAACTGTGTGTGTGTGTGTGTGTGTGTGTAATAATAATAATAATAATAATAATAATAATAATAATAATAAACGGTTTATTGAAAAAGTTTGCAGCCCAAAGGCTGAAAATATACATTGGACATAAATGACTTATTACATACATTGGTGGTTTAACAAAAGCCTTCATTAGAGAAAGGTGAAGGAACATACAGTGAACATACAGATTAATGTTTACACACGTAGATCAAGTGAGCTGAGGTGTTGAACAGCAGACACGTAGTGTAGTAACTCCCTCACAGATGGTGTTATGAGGGGCATCACGTGGAGTACTAGTTCCCTCACAGATGGTGTTATGAGGGGCTTGACGTGGTGTAGTAATTCCCTCACAGATGGTGTTATGAGGGGCCTGATGTGGTGTAGTAATTCCCTCACAGATGGTGTATGAGGGGCCTGATGAAGTAGTAATTCCCTCACAGATGGTGTTATGAGGGGCCTGATGTGGTGTAGTAATTCCCTCACAGATGGTGTTATGAGGGGCATCACATGGCGTAGTAATTCCCTTACAGATGGTGTTATGAGGGGCCTGATGATGTAGTAGTTCCTTACAGATGGTGTATGAGGGGCCTGATGAAGTAGTAATTCCCTCACAGATGGTGTTATGAGGGGCCTGATGTGGTGTAGTAATTCCCTCACAGATGGTGTATGAGGGGCCTGATGTGGTGTAGTAATTCCCTCACAGATGGTGTTATGAGGGGCATCACATGGCGTAGTAATTCCCTTACAGATGGTGTTATGAGGGGCATCACGTGGTGTAGTAATTCCCTCACAGATGGTGTTATGAGGAACTTCACATGATGCTGTAGCAACTCATTCACTACGTGGTGTCGTAGCATCATGGGGACACCACGTGGTCGACTTCACTCACTCAAGTGGGTGAGGTGTGGTCCCAGGCCTCTCTATCTTGGAGTCTCAGGGGAATTATCACTGGGTACCTGGGACCTCACTGTGTGAAGGCTAGCTTGGGTAAGACTCAACTGCTGAGTTGTTTTTCACTGACTTAAGCACTGTTCACCACTATTCAACACTGGTTCCATTCCTTTCCCAAATGAAATAGTAACTTCTGGCGGGAACTTGTTGATATTCCGGTGGGGAGGAGGGTTCAGGGGAGGGAGTTGGTATGGGCCAACATAACAGTTGACGTGGCTGCTGCTGAGCAGCGCCAGGTGCGTCTGACCCGTCTTGACCCGTCGGTGTGTGTGTGTGTGTGTGTGTGTGTGTGTGTGTGTGAGACTTGTAGAATGATATAGAGAGAGAGTTATGAGGAAAGGGAAATAGAAAAAAAAAAAAAGATAAATAGAGAAGAAGAAAAGGGTGGGAATAAAAAGAAGACAATATAGAAACAGAGAGAAAAGGAAAAAGAGAGAGAGAAAAAAGAGAGTGGGGGAAACCAAGATAAAAAAAACAAAAGAATGATAATCAAAATAAGACAGAACGAGAAGGATAGAGAGAGTGACACAGTTGAACATATCAAGAGTGAACACAGGCGGTGGATGAGTAGCGGGTCGTCTCATGCATGTCATGACTGTAGGTTATGTATCTATGCTACTGTGCCGAGTAGCATTTATATATGTAATTACGTGGCAACACTGCACATGTTATGTGGCAACATTGCCCCGAACCTGCCATATGGCAAGGCAGTCTCAGTCTGACTCTGTGGGTCGTGCAAGTCACACGCTAGTCACCACTTGTATTTCTCCTATCCGTTAATAAATGGACTTCAGTGTTACCCGGTGTTTCCCTACCCATCACTGCCTTCTTCAGGAAACACTTGGAACATTCATGACGCAGTGAGTAGGATCTGTGGACTTACAAGTGTGTGAACAATGGACAGTTAGCCGGCGATGTGCGCGTCGACTCTTAGTGTGTTGTGTTGTGTTGCGTTGTGTTTCGCCGCGACGTGCAGTGTTGCACCATCACAGTGCGTTTTAGTGACGGTGGCAGTGTTAGTGTCAGTGTATTAGTGTGTCTAGAGCTGAGAGTTGAGCATTGGCCTGTCTTTTGTGGTACCCACGGAGCACGCAGGCGTACACCCTTCTCGTGTGACATCCGGGTAGACACTGACGTTCTTGTCTCCGCGGCGGCCACCACGATCTGCTCTCTGAGACACACACACACACACGCGCGCGCGCACGCACGCACGCACGCACGCACGCACGCACGCACGGACAGAACAGTGGACTCTATGCGTTATTTCTGCACTGTTTATGTCATATATATGTGGTTTGAGCTGATGAGGCGCCACTTTATATACTAAACAGCGCAGTTCAAGCATACTAAGATGGGCGGTAAGAAGGGACACCGTCAAGATGGGAGACACGACTCCCCAACACCATCCCCTCCACAGGACGCAGGCTCTCATCCTTCACCTCCAGCGACGGACATTGCCACAACTCTGAGGTGGATGGACGACAGGGATGAGAGACGCAGAGACATGGGATTTCAGAGGGAGGAGATACGAAGAGAGGAGGAAAAGGCACGTTTTGATGCACTATTGGCAACCCTGGCGCTAACCCACCCTCCCTCACTCGCAGGTATCGCGCACCAAGGCACCAGTACCCTCCCTCCTCCACCACACCAGCGTCCTCCAGGTACTCTTGCTACTCCACCAGCTCCCAAGGCATCTGTTCAACCCCCACCCGCCCTCTCACCAGACGTCACGTTTCAGCTTTTTCGTGAGTGGAGGCGGCGGTGGACAGATTACTCCACGATGGTGGACCTTGATAGCTTGCCTCCAAACAAACAGCTCATCCAACTGCAGATGTGTTTGTCGCTGGAGACCCAGAGAGTTTTGGAGCACACGTTGCAATTGCCTCCCGATTCTACGTCTTCAGTGACGGATGTGCTCGACCTTTTGCAGGAGCACGTTAAGGGTCGGAATAACGAGGCTTTGCATTGCCGCGCCTTCACCAGCTGCAAGCAGGCGGAGAATGAATCCTTTGACGACTTTTTTGTACGTTTGAAGTTTGTCAGAGGAGATCGACGTCTGCAAGGCGCACAGCCGGGAATGTGAGGAAGCCTGGATCAAGCACGGGATCTTGACAGGTGTCAGGCAAGAATAGTTGGTGCGACTCATCTCCCTGGACGCTTCCTCCACACTCCAGGTGGTAGTGACTGAATATCGGTCATACTAGGCCACCAAGTCCGCCACCTCTGCCTTATGGGCCCCACCTGCTGTGAGAGCTATCTCACAGTACAAGAAGGGTAAGAAGGCAGCCAACAACGTGAAGGCTGCCGCACGTTCTTCCACGCCTCCGCCGAGTGCTTCCTGTGGCAGCTGTGGAAAGCAGCATGGCCCCAAGACATGCCCGGCCGCTGACGCACTGTGTCGTGGATGTGACCGTAAGGGCCACTGGTCTAACACAGACAGGTGCCCTGCACGAGGCCACAAGTGTCAGACCTGCGGTCGCTATGGACACTACGACAAGTGCTGCCGCCAACCCAAGCCCAAAAGCCCGAGAGGAGGAGGAAAGCAGTGCACTTCCCTCGGGGTGGTTCGCACGCAGCCCCTTTCAGATGGCCCACGCAGCCCCAAGCAGCAGTGGAGTCACATCAGGAGGGTAGAATCGACCACACGCCCCAGGGCTACCCCTTCCCCTACCATCTGCGTCGCCATCACACACGGTGATGTGTCGGGTCACATCGAGGTGATACCGGACACCGGCGCTGATACTACGGTGATAGGCCTGAAGCACCTCCAGAAACTGGGCCTCACCAAACGCGACCTGGGACCACCGCCGCAGCTGCAGTACTACAATGGCCGCAGCTGCAGTACTACAATGCGGACGGTTCCCAGACGCCGGATGCTGTGGGTTCCTTTCAAGCGGAGATCACCTACGGCGACAGGTCGTGTTACGGATGGATCGACGTGCAGCCTACTCTCGCTACACCCTTGTTGTCGTGGGAGCACTGCAAGGAGTTAGGCGTGGTGCCCAGAGACTTTCCCGAGCAGATCCTAGCTGCTTGGTACACCGCCAGCAGGGTGCGTGAATCAACGAGCGACGCGCCTGGCGCTGCCGCACAGAGCTGCCCAGAACCCGCGTCCACTCCCACCCACACAGGACGCTCCCCTGCCCAGATCCTGTATGGTCACCCTCTCCGCTCTTGCGTTCCTGCACACACCAAGGCCTTTGCGAAGGTGTGGCAGACCAGAGCCGAGAGCTGCGACCGCCGCACCGCTACACGTGCCCAGGACGCCAAGGCTCGGTATGACAACCGTGCCCGCCCTCTTCAGCCGCTGGAGATTGGTGCCCTTGTCCGCGTCCAGGACCCGACGACGACACGTTGGGACAAGGTGGGCATAGTGATGGGCGTCGGCCGGTCGCGGGACTACAAGGTCAGGATGCCGAGCGGCCGCATCTGGTGGAGGAACCGCCGCTTCCTCTGGCCAGTCCCACCCCCTGCTGCTGGCCCCCTGACCGAGGACGAGTCCCCTACACCTCACGAGGATCCGCCCCACAGTGCACCTCGACGCTCGGAGCGACTTAGGACTAAGAAGTCCGCTCAAGACAAAGACTATGAGCGTGAGGGGGGGAGGGAGATGTAGGTTATGTATCTATGCTACTGTGCCGAGTAGCATTTATATATGTAATTACGTGGCAACACCTCACGTGTTATGTGGCAACATTGCCCCGAGGCTGCCTTTGGCAAGGCAGTCTCAGTCTGACTCTGTGGGTCGTGCAAGTCACACGCTAGTCACCACTTGTATTTCTCCTATCCGTTAATAAATGGACTTCAGTGTTACCCGGTGTTTCCCTACCCATTACTACCTTCTTCAGGGAACACTTGGAACCTTCAATGACCACACACCCGAGGGGTCAGTGTGTCGAGGGGAGGGGAGGAAAGGTGACGGAAGACGGGACCAGTCATCAGTCATGGCTGTGAGAGTACATGTCACACAGAAAATTGAGTTTGGGGACAGAGAAGGGTGAAAGGCAGACGTGGAGAGAGAGAGAGAGAGAGAGAGAGAGAGAGAGAGAGAGAGAGAGAGAGAGAGTGAGTGAGAGAGAGAGAGAGAGAGAGGTGGGGGAAGTGAGGCGACTGAGAAATATAAAGAAAGAAAAAAGAGAGAAAAACGAAAAAGAGACGGGGAGAGATATAAAAGAGAGATGGATAAGGAACAGAGAGAAAAAGAAGACGGAGAGAAGAAACAGAATGGGTTGATACACCGAGGAGACAGAAGAAAAAAAGAAAGGACAGACATGCAGACATACAGACAGACAGTCGTAAAACATAGACAGAAAAAACAGAGGGAGAGGGAGGAAACAGAGAGACAGACAGAGAAGGATAACCCAGGATGAAAGACAGACAGAAGGATAACTCAGGATGAAAGACAGAAGGACAACGATATTCAGACAGGCAAGACAGTACAGACAGTGGCTATGAAACAAAACAATATAAGTTCCCCATCTTTTACTTCCTTACCTATTAAAGACGACAAGTACAAGAGAATTAGCTAGTACCTTGAAATAAATAGCAGAGAGCAGAACTAGTACCTTGAAATAATAGCAGAGAGCAGAACTAGTACATTGAAAAAATAGCAGAGAACTTAACTAGTACATTGAAATAATAGCAGAGAGCAGAACTAGTACATTGAAAAAATAGCAGAGAACTTAGCTAGTACCTTGAAATAATAGCAGAGAACTGAACTAGTACATTGAAATAATAGCAGAGACCAGAACTAGTACCTTGAAATAAATAGAAGAGAGCGGAACTAGTACATTGAAATAAATAGCAGAGAGCAGAAGTTCCAGAATATTATATCTACATCCCCATGTCATTTTTAGTCACTGGTGAAGCATTTCTATATCTTGTATTTACAATCTATCCGTAGAGAAACCTTATCCATGTTACATAGTGTTAGAGCATACCACGTTATTCAGCAATGGCAGGGGAGCGAGCTACTGCATCACCAATTGAATGGGAGAGGAAGGACGGGGTTGGAGAGGAGGGGGTGTTGCTTGGTAAAATCGAGCCTGACAGGTCTGTTGGTCCCGAGAAAGTGATGAAAAATGTTATCTCATGCCTGCAAGGGAGGGTGTGAAAAATGATGCAGTTGGCAGGGCTAGAGTGCATCTTCTAGTTTACTGCTTTTAGTGTGGCCACGACGGTAATAATTATTGTGCCCTTGATTGATAAGACTTCCTGTAGACTCAGTGGGATGATGACTATGCCAAATTAGTGACTATAGTGTGTGATGGGGTTCCTTTATGTTGTTCGAGTATTATTTGAAGGGTTTCAAAATACAGTGTTGATAATATATGTTATTTTTGCACTGAGAAGATTGTATTGGACGAAGAGTGATACTGTAAAAGGTATAGTAAAGTTATTTACTGTAGTTCTCTTCTTCTGCTACGGATTAATATAATACGGGTTGATCCCCCATGCTAAAAACATCTTTCTATGATGTATAGTTTTAAAGTTATACGAAGTTGGTGTTTACGGAACCTAGTTAGCAGCCATTTTGAATGGGTTCCATTGTATTGAGCATACTCCACAGTCATTGTTCTAAGGACTGTGGTTGGGCTTTAGTGATGAACTTGGTGTTTTCCAATTTATCGCGAATTGTGATAGCGGCCACCTTGAATTCTGAAAATGCCATAGGGTGGAACATAATGAATTTAGAATGGGGAATACGGATATGATTCCCTGGGGCTCTCCTGAAAAAATCAGCGTTCTATTTTTTATTTAGAGGATATTGGTGTGTTTTTGTCTATTATTATTAATACTCACAAAGACGATGACTTAAAACCCTTGAATATGATGGCTTAACTCCTTGAATAATAATAATAATAATAATAATAATAATAATAATAATAATAATAATAATAATAATGATAATAATAATAATAATCATAAGAAGAAGAAGAAGAAGAGGCAGAAGAAGAAGAAGAAGAAGAAGAAGAAGAAGAATGTTTATTCAGTAAAATTCTAAAACAGGTTTACAATAGCATGTTTATAAAATATGAAGTTTTACAGATTAGCATGAATATAGACCGTGTGTGCCGAGACAGTGCAGGTAGATAACAAAGAGAAACAGTACAGCAGCTTTTATTTCTCGAGGGTTTAAGATAACGTTAAAATTTCACCATCGTTTTCTCAATTTATTTTCCAGACTAGTAATATATATGTAACCGGTCGGAATTGAGGGGTTTTGAGTTGTAGTGGGTGGAGATGCAGTGGAAGCGCCCCTCAGAGAAAATCCCGAATCAGCACAAACACAATTAATAGAGGTATTTTCCGTGACCGTGGACAGCTAGTACCTGTGATTGGGGTTAATGAGAGACACTGATGAAAGATGACACTTCTATTCCTTCCAACACTACAGACTGAATCAATAATTGTACACAAGCACTGGAGTACTTCTTAGCGTAGCTTATAACACTACAATGGGAAACAAAAGTTGTACATGGTATAAAAAAAATTATTAAAAGATATCAATTGCATCTGAAGAGGACTACTAATACAGCAGTACTACATACACCAGAACAGACACCAGAACGAGGAACTCATCTGAATCAATTCCTTCGTACATCCTACATCACTTAGTGGCACATAAAACATTAAAAAATATTACTTGCACCGATGAACATGCCTTAAGGGCATCCGACAAAATTATAGCAATCACTGAGGAATAGAAATCACGATTATAGTCATACTACACAAGAACATGGATCACTCATAGCCTGTCTGGGATGACCCACAAAATACTATAATCCTAACTGTCCTAACTACCCAGAACCCGAAGGTTGTAACTACTAACCCGCCAAGAGGCAGGCATTTACAAGAAACCAAGAAAATCACTCATGACCCGTCAGGCAGGCGGGTGCTCCGCTGGTTTTTTTTCATAACTCTCTCTAGATTTCAGGAGTCATGAGTGTATTTCTCCACCAACACCCGTAACATGCTTCACACATAGGTTCAGAATGCACCCGTACTTTTAAGGTACTAACAGCCTTTCACAAACTTTTGGAGAGGAACTCCTACGTCCCACGTGTGCAATCAACCATGAGGAACGTTGATCTCACACCTGGACTTGGCAATTATAATCACATTTTACCACCAACACCCATAACATGCTTCACACATATGTTAAGAATACACCCATACTTTAAGGTGTTACAGCCTTTCACCAACTATGAAGAGGAACCCCTACGTCCCACGTGTGCTATCAACCATGAGCAGCGTTGATTACACACCTGGACTTGGTTAATTCAATCACATACACCCAATACTGGGGAGATGAATGTCTCTATGTAACCACTAGACTCCCTGTCCCAGCCTGTGACCTTTCATTCACTCAGTCTGCACTCAGTTTACTCCCAGTACTTCATGGACAGGAAGAGAGTGACCGTCAGCCCGCCTAGTTAGGCCAGTTCAGAGTACAACCAGGTGAACCCTGCCCAGCTGAGGGAGGGGTTCTACTTTCCCGTTAGTAGGATTTTTCACTGACTGACTGAAGAGATGTGGTGTTGTATGAACCAAGGTGGGGAGATTTGATGAACCAGATCGACCACCGACCAAAGTGCGTAGTTAGTCGTCAGAGACACCTGTTCGCCTCGTGCGTTGCCAGCTATATCTTCCAAGCCGACCACTAAACACCAACCAACCACCGGCCAACCGAGTGGGTTCTCGGAACCTTGCAACACTTATGAACCGTGCACGGGAAGGGACGAGGCCACGTGGTCGTTTTCAGACGCGTGGACTCCATCCGCCTGGGTCAAACGCCTGAGAGCTACTCAGGCTGGTCAGCACGGCATCCCCCAGGGCGTTCGCCTGCCTTCACCCAATGACGTCATCTTCCGCATATTACTAATAGTTTCTTTGGGACACACGTAACATATTTGGACTGGGAAACTATCCACAATAACTTTAAATATTAGTTTCCTATAGGCCTAGTGCTAAATGCTTCCACTTCCCACTCGATGGCGTTGCTTGAGCCTTTGTTTTAACTCGCCATGGGGTTTGGGCGTTTCAACCTGGCCTACTTATGCTTTCCTGTTTCGGCAGATCGGTTATTTCTGTTCTAACGTTTTCTAAATATCACATTGAAATTTCTGAATATTACATATATAATCTTTTTAGTTAATTACACATATAGATATAAACACATTCCAACAACATAGCAGTAGAAGGGAACGTGCATGTCAGACCAAAGATAAAGCGGAAAATAGTAAACTCACAAACAAGGGGGACGTAAGGGAGAGAAGAAAGGGATCAACAACAAGAAAGATACAGGGAAGAGAAACTAAATATAAACAAGGGGAGCGATTGAGATAAGAGAAATGAGGGGAGGAAGATAATACAGATGTCGGAAGGGAAGGTAATGGACTGAAAGTATGAGGATAAAGTCTCACTAATATCCTTTTACTTTTTACTTTACTACCGTCTTTCGTTTGGTTGAATGAGATTTCGACCTACACTAGTTGACGAATATGAGGATGTATCTATATGCAATACTGATTAGATAGATAGATAGACATTTAGATATTCACTTCACATGTATACAAACAATGCATACATAGAGAGTACATACATACAAACAGTGGTCAACAGTAATTCCATCTGACCAAGGATTGCCCAAGAAAAAAGACATTAATCTTACTTCCGTTTAAGACCCACAACAAAGATGTTTCCGCCCTGTTGTGTAAAGATAGAATGACATACAAGAGAACATTGTACAAAACCTAGTCAGCTGTACAGTAAGAGGCAGAATCGAGAGACAGAGAAGGCCTTGTACATAGTTTGTGACGCAGAGAGAAGATAAAGGTGGGACCATTGGTGAAGGAGATGCCACAATCACAGGTTATCAGGACGTGAGGGGACACAACAAAGGAGTCTGACCGCCCAGATGTGATACCTTTTTAATAGACCATAAAACAAACTAACCTGAGGGGGGGGGGGGGGAGGGTGATTTCAAAGGGTCGAAGCATAAAACTGGCAAGAGGGGAAGGGAAAATAATTGCGAGGAGGGGAATGGGTAATTTCCCACCGAAAACCCAAGGTGACACGGACTGGAAACAAGCAATTATTTTCAAGGGTTTACACATTTATCTTCGGGCTCACAAATTGTTTAGGCCAGACTGGGAAATACATGAACGATTTCCATACTTTGCTTAAAATTACGCGAGAATATGTTATACATATTTACATACATATTACCTTTTCAGTATTAAACCAGTGTAAAAGTTATAATCCAAAACATTTCAAAGTATTAGCAGAAAATCGGATTTACCTTAGATTTTAATTGCTTCCCCAGAATTGCGCAAAATCTTTGAGCTTCCACAGTACGATAGCGACTCAGAAAATTCACATTATTTGAAGTTTTTGTGACTTTGTGTTAAGTGCATATAAAACATCATCTGTACATATTAACAAATAGGGAAATTCCGTTGAAGAATTACAAATACTGTTAAGTTGACGTTCATTTCAACATAGTTACCCCTAAAATTAATTTTCTTTAAATTTTGGTTTTCAAAGAAAATGACACGATTATATGGTAATATGAAGAAAACAGTTGAAAGCCCTTATCTCCTTTATAACAATGCTTCCCTTCCCCTCCTCAGCTACGGTCGGAGTTGCAAAAGGACGTGTTCCACCTGGCGTGGTCGCCGGACTCCCTGCCGGCAGAGGAGGCAGTGCGGCCACTACTAGAGCGCCTCTACGCTTCCCTGGCGACCTACTCTGCAGCCCTCCTGAAGAACAACCTCGACCGACTGCTCCACCTCCTCTGGCTTGCCGTCCTCAGCGCCCTTAACGAACAGATCGGCAAGGACACGGAAGTAAGATGACATCAAGGTTCTTGCGGTCTGAGGTTCTCAGACCGCACCCTGGTATCCTTAGAATTAGATAAGTAAGATTGTAAACAACCTTAACCGCCTGAACAGGTAGTAAATTCTTGAGTGGTGAAGTGATGGATTTGCCTCGGGGGCGCTAATGTATTTCCTAACTAAAGTCAGCATCGCATTAGTTTTCTGCGGTATTTCAGTCACATTTAAAACACATTTTACTTACCTAGGCTACTTAAATATTGGGGACGAGGGAACTACACTTGTATAACCAGTACTTGAACCTGATTAGTGCCATTGCTGATGGTATAACGGAATGGTTTCATGTAGTTTCCTTTGCTCATTCTGACCATAGTCTTCCTCAACTCTTTTATTCATTTTCTCTTCAGGAAAAGCAGGAAGCGTTCTTTGTGAGGCTGTACGAAGCCCTGGAGCTACTGCGAACCTTCTTCAACGCCCACGGCAGAGGTCTTGACGCTAACACACTCATGGGGCCAGAGTACGCTGTCCTGGAGAGACAACTTAGGGTGAGTGTCCTCTCTCTCTCTCTCTCTTTCTTTGATACACTCTTTCTCTCTATTAATTATCCCTTTCACTTTGCCCTCCCATCATACTCTCACCCGTCCACACCTTTCTCTCACCTCTTACCCGTCCACTGCTTTCCCTCCCCTCTCAACGCCATCACTTATCCCTCACTCCTTATCCCGACTCCCTTCCACCTACTTATCCTTCTCCCTTATCCCTTTCATTCCTACTTCCACATCTCCCTCACGTGTCTGTCTCACACTCCATCCCACACACACACACACTACTCTCTCATCCCTTATACTACACATCCCAACTTCTCCCTCACCTTTCATCCCAAGACCTCACACGCTTAATCCTTCTCCCCTCATCCCTCACCCTTAACAAATACGTCGCCCTCTCCCCTTACTCCTCCAATATCTCTCACTCCCTCACCCTTCATCTCTAAGATTTATCTCTCTCTCCCTCTTCTCTCACCCCTTCCCCCAACACCTATCTCTCTCTTTTCTCATCACCCCTCATCCATTATCTCTAATATCTACCTACCTCTCTCTCTCTCTCCCTCACAGCTGCACAAGACGACGACGGAGGCACTGATCGAGACCTACCACCTAGAGCGGCTGGTGGTGCAGGAGAGGACCGACCTGCAGGAGTATGGCTCGCTCTTCGTCAGGGTGTACTTTAACCACGACTCTCTCTGTGTTGAGGTGTTACAGGCCAGGAACCTCATCCCTCTGGACCCCAATGGTACGTGGACGTTGGTTCTGGGATTTTAAGGTTCTTGGATGGTTCATAATGGGTTCTCACGGTCCTTGGATGGTTCATAATGGGGTCTCACGGTCCTTGGGTGGTTCATAATGGGATTTTACGGTTCTTGGATGGTTCATAATGGGTTCTCACGGTCCTTGGATGGTTCATAATGGGTTCTCAAGGGTCACGGATGGTTGATGCTGGGTTCTTATGATTCTTGGATGGTGATTCTAGGCTTCCATAACACGTGGGTGGTACTCTCATGTGGCTAACACTATGTAATGGACATAATTAATACTATCAGGTTTGTAATGGGGAAAATAATATTATGTAGTGATGGGTATTATTGGTGTGTGTGTGTGTGTGTGTGTGTGTGTGTGTGAGGTAGAAAGTGAGTCTATTATATTATATTAATGTAATATCTCGGCGTTCTAACGGGGGATATATTTTCCCTCACTCTTACCACCTCTCACCCTCACTCTCACCCCTCTCTTCACTCTCACCCCCTGTCTTCACTCTCACCCCCTTTCATTTTTACCCTGGCAGGCTTTAGCGACCCGTTCGTGGTAATTGAGATGCTGCCTCGTCGTTTGTTCCCCGGGTCAGCCTCCCAGCAGACCAACGTACACAAGAAAACGCTCCACCCGCTCTTTGACGAGTGCTTTGAGTTGTACGTAAACATCTGTACTTGTCCCTCATGTAGCACCTGTAGTTGACCCTTATGCAGTATCTTAACACCTGTTTTTACTCTTATGTAACACCTGTACATGACTCATATGTAACACCTGTACTTGACTCTTATGTAACACCTGTACATGACTCTTATATAACACCTGTACATGACTCTTATGTAGCACCTGTACATGACTTTTATGTAACACCTGTACATGACTCTTATGTAACACCTGTACGTGACTCTTATGTAATACCTGTACATGACTTTTATGTAACACCTGTACATGACTCTTATGTAACACCTGTACGTGACTCTTATGTAACACCTGTACTTGACTCTTATGTAACACCTGTACATGACCCTTATGTAACACCAGTACATGACTCTTATGTAACACCTGTACCCGACTCTTACGCATCACCTTGACACCTGCATTTGACTCTTAGACTCTTTATTAACACGTGTGATTGGCTCTTTAGCTCTCTCTGGCACTTTTTTAAACAGAGTATTAATGTTGGTGAACATATTTCGAGCAATAATAATAATAATAATAATAATAATAATAGTAATAATAATAATAGTAATAATAATAATAATAATAATAATAATAATAATAATAATAATAATAATAATAATAATAATAATAATAATAATAATGATAATAACATTAATGATTATAATAATAATGATAATAACAATAATGATAATAATAATAATACTGATAATAATAACCACCACGTACCTTCCTCCTCCTTCAGTCCGGCCACGTTAGAGAGCTGTCAATCAGAAGGGGCTATGATTCTGTTTACTGTGATGGATCATGACGTCATCACCTGCAACGACTTTGGGGGGGAGTCGTTCTTGTCGCTCAACACCATCCCAGGGGTCGTGGCCTCCTCAACCTCCATCGATAACTTCCACGGCCTCAAGCCCATCGAGCTCAACCTCATGTTCCAAAAGGATCCTGGTCTGTTGGTCGATGTGTTGTGAACCTACTGTAGCATATTCACTCTTACAGTCACTATGTGTTTGACGAACCTAATACCCCTAATATACATGTTCTGTGAATCAAATAGTCTTATTATTAAAACATTCTATCTCTCAATAACAATGCCTTATGTCTTACCTAACTTAACCTAACCTAACCCGGGTTTTACTTCCTTGCAGACAACATCATCCTGAAGGTGCTGGAGACAAGGACCAACGAGAAGATGGCTATGGAGTTTGTCAAGAAACAGAAGGAGAGGATCGCCCGCCCGTCTTAGGGTCGATGATTCTATGTTCACACGACCCATTCTCTCCTCTGGTCGACCTGTCCTCTAGTCGACCTATCCTCCGGCCCGTCTGTTCGCTGGTCGATTCTGTCTCTGTTGATCTCTGGCCAGAATCTCGACTTATCAAGTCGTCTGTTCGACCTACATCCAGACGTTCGACCTACCTTTTGGATGCCTTATGGCACGACGCTCGACCTTATTCACTCAATCCTGTGTTTTGGTCGACCAACCCCCGGACGAGCGGCCAGCTAGCTGATACACACCAATCTTAAACAGTTGCCCAATGTACTTTGTGGGGGCCTCAGAACCTGTCGTGGTCTCCATATTGTTTGTCTCTTCCCCTCAGCAACTCTCTCTCTCTCTCTCTCTCTCTCTCTCTCTCTCTCTCTCTCTCTCTCTCTCTCTCTCTCTCTCTCTAACACGTCTATGCCGGCAAGTGTCCTCACATTAAATATGTCTTGAACTTCCCTCAGCTAGCTTCTAAAGAAACTTTTTGTCAATCTTTCACTTATTCAAACCCCACCAAAGTCCCACAGACGATCCAGGACCCGGACTCTCAAAAATTGTGTGTATTTTTCCTCTTGCATCTGTAAATGAGAGAACGTATTTAGTTATGATTGTGTCTCAGTGCAAATTCCATTTTTGCTTCGTATTCTGAATAAACTGGTTAGACATTTTCTCACAGTAATTGTTCGGGGAAATATTTTACAAAAGATTGTTTAAGAATCTGGGTCCAGGAACTCCCAATTTAACGTATGAATTTTGAAGAATTCGGACCCAGCAGGTCCTTGTATTCCTCTCGACGCGTCTCAAAACAATCCTCTTGTCCTCAGTGACACTGAAAAACAAATATTGCCCTTTAGTGGCCCAAGGCATGCCTTGGCGTCTACCCTTAGTGGCCTTCAATTAATACTTGTCTGTTTACCCTTTGTGTCTCTTGTAAATCATCATCACTCTCCCCTCCCTTTAGTATGACGCCCTTCAAGTCTTTCGTTAGTTCCGCCATTAGCAGCGGCCTCCTATATTCTCACCCTAAAAGAGCGCCAGTATAGGCATGAACAGCGATCTGGTGTAATTCCCTAATTGTGTCATTTCGAGGTGCAGGGAATTGCCAAGCGTTGTTATCTTGTGCTGGCGCTGTGTTACAGGTAGGAACAATAGACCTTCCTGACTCGTAGTCGACATCGGTGTAGTCGTAGATAGTAGAGGGTTCAGCATTATGTTGAGGGTTATGATGACCATGTAGTCTTTTGCCTAGTTTGTTCTGTGTGCGTGTGTCGCATTTTTTACTACCAGATTCCTCATTAATACTGTAATTAAGAGTTGTGTAATCACATATTTCAAGTAGTTCTTAAGACCTAGATCTGTAGTTTACAAAATTGATTGATATTTTAGACAGTGAGTTGGAGTGTGAGTCCAAGTGACGGTGTACAGACCACGTAGTGTGAGTTTGGTAGTGTTGATAGGAGGGAGGTTCGGTAAACGATAACTTGGATCCCGTCGACACACTCTCAACGTTGCTAGAGCTGTTGAAGGTCCTAGAAAATACACTTACCTGGTCCTTGTGTCCTCACTGACTCGCCAGATAGTCAAGTCAAGCAAAAATGTAAGAGCACGTACAAAGAGTATCTGAGTACTGTACACGTTTGTGAGTACGTCATGAGTGTGTCCACTGACTCAAGTGCGTCCTTGTGAATATAACCTAGTCATCTCAGTGTGGTTAGTAGCGTAGTGTACTCCAGTGTGAAGTGTTACCTCGAACGTTGTGTGAGGAGTTGCTTGCATATCATATTTTGACAAATTTATATTTTATAGCAAAAATGCTATCATTGTCTTGTTCATGGGATAGAGAAGTATGAAATTACTATTGTACAATAATATCTTTAAGAATGATTATCATTCAGTGTAAATTACTGCAGTGTAGTAGAGAGTCTATTTATCAACTACCCTTATATCTCTCCCCTGCGTGGTGAAATGATACAAACTGCAAGAGGATGCATAGGCAGAAGGTATCGTGAGACTAGACACCTTAGGTGGAGGCAGGTGACATGTAAAGTCTGGTCCACTTTCCTTCCAACAAGATTTTTTTTCTTCAGAAATTTACACTTGCCATTAAAAATAAAATTAAAAAAAAAAAAAAAAAAAAAAAAATATATATATATATATATATACTGTATATATATATACTTCATTTTTAGTCCATTTAACACGCGGACTTTGAACATATAATCAACGACCTCACCAGCAAGGAATCGAACCCTCGACCTACTGGGTGTGACTAGGGAACGCTTACCGGCTAGGCCGCAAGGACACTAAAAGCAGTTCTAGACTCTGTTATATTTCACACAAAGCCTGTTCATCGAGCTGATGGTGAGGTCGTTGATTATATGTTCAAAGTCCGCGTGTTAAATGGACTAAAAATGAAGTATATATATGTACCTCGCGTTTCATACCAGCTGGATTCGGTAAAATGCTACTGACACCACATAAGTGGCACGGGCAGTTTCCCATTGAGGTTCACGGCGCCATCAGCTCGATGAACAGGCTTTGTGTGAAATATAACAGAGTCTAGAACTGCTTTTAGTGTCCTTGTGGCCTAGCCGGTAAGCGTTCCCTAGTCACACCCAGTAGGTCGAGGGTTCGATTCCTTGCTGGTGAGGTCGTTGATTATATATATATATATATACTATATATATATATATACTATATATATATACATATATATATATACTATATATATATATATATATTTATATTATTTGTATTTGTATTTTTTTGCTGTCAAAATCAACCCTACACTTGCACTGTCCAGTAGAAATCTTTTTGTCCAGAATCGCAGGCAGTGATATTTTCAGATCAAATGCAAATGTTTGGGAATAGCAAACACTGCTCAAAGACGTAGTGATAGCACCACTGTCGCACAGGATCCATGAAACGTACTGTCCTCCTTGTCAGTCACCTGTGGCTCCACCCAGGAACCAGCTCTGTGTGTGTGTTCTTCCTCTGTGATCTTCACTGGTTTAGCTGATTGGCTCAATAAGTCTATGAGTGTATGGCGAGATGTTCACAGCTTGCTCACGCAATGTCAAAACGAAAACTTCGAAGCACTTGACTGTCCACCTTCTTTTGTACATCTGAGACGTAGAAATGGTTCCCAGACTTTCCTTAAATATTTCACGAACATCAATAACATGTAATAAATCACTTCAGTAAATACCGATATATTTCACGTAATAAAGGAACACGGAATATAGTTCGCCAATTCATAATAAGAATGACTACTCAATTTTGTGGTGCATCACTTCTTTGAACGAAATAATGGTTCCACCACGTCTTACTTGACCAAGAGGTGCCTCAATTTTGAAGTTGAAAGTCATCATGGCTTTTCTTCAGTAGTTAATTGATTGTGCCAAAGGGCGGCAATTCATTAGAAGACATGCGGCCTATCAATTTAATAAAAACAACAAAAGAATTATTTTTTAGTTAAGAAGCAGATTTTTTCCTTTTTCAATTGGCGGCAAATTTGAGAGTGTAACTTAAGGGGACAACAAAATAACCTCACCTAGCTCCCACCAAAGTGTGGATGGCCTACATCCAAATGATCGGGATCATGCAAAAGGTGACATATTGTGATCAGTAACTCTCTTTGTGGAATAATCGAGGAAATAGTGCCGAAGATCATTAAGTGTGACTGTTAGACGGTTTTAAGACAGAGACGTGAGCGATATCCTCCTTTTCAGATACTTACCAAGAGAATATTATAACTGTGAACTATATGTCCGTGTCAATGGTACTTATCTAAGAAAGGAAGAAACTGCTTTAGACTTAAGGAAGGTTCGCAGGACATTTTAGTAGTGAGGGGCAAGATAGGGAGAGTGAAGACATTTGAGACTGAAAGAGAAATATTAGCGTATATTCTCTAGAACAAGGGGCGGAAGACTTTTTTCTGTTTACATGTTAACTATCCTGGTGGTTGTGGGACATCCCAGGATAAGGAACTTCTCAAAGGGATCTATCTCAACATTTTTAAAATTCTGACACGGGGCAGGGGGAAAATATATAAATAGTTCTAGCGACACGGATAGATATCCCTGCAAAGTTGTTGGTGAGCCACACATCACGGTCTGTAAACAGAGTATAAATCCCAAACACCTAGGGGTCTGTATGAAAGATTCAAGGCCCTTGGTGAAGCCCAGACACCTATACGTTCTTCTGATGGCTCTTTCCACCACTGTGATGCCACACCTTTCAGGATTTCTCAGTGGGGTACACTCACAGATCCTGTGATGAAAAACTGCTAAAAATATTAAACATAATTTCTGCTCTTGTATTAAAGGATGTGTCAAGTTTTCATCAGAAATCTTATATTTTCTTCCGTGTATAAGTTGTAGAATATATATATATATATATATATATATATATATGCAAGTAAATCACTGTAGGTGCGCGTGATCTAGGTATATGCTGATAACCACCAGGAAAGAAGAAAACACGAAGTTCCCAAGCGCTTTCGTGTAATTCACATCTTCAGGGGTGAGTACAGACTAAAGAGAGTAATGCAAAACAAGATGAATATATACAGAGGAGGGTGAGACCAGGTCCACTAAGAAAACTTTTTATAGAACTGATCCCATGCCCACCCATGACCATAAGAATATCTTAATATTACCATTTCACAAAAATTTCTCACACATTCCGGCACAGCTAAAATCTTGGAACGTCAATGTGGCATTTAAAAACTCATGCACCTGTTAAACAAATGTTAATCAAGAACTCCCCCAACAACACAATTGGTTGCATTTATAAAGTTCCTTGCAAGGAATGTAATATGTTTTACTTAGGCCAGACAGGTAAAGATCTTGTAACTAGAATTAAACAACACAAATACAGTGTTAGGACAGGCCAGGAATCCAATGCTCTGTTTGTTCATTTGAGGGATAACAAGCATTGCATTGACTGGGATAATGCCTCCTCAATATTACCATGTAATTCAATTGATAGTAGGAACATCATAGAATCGAGTCTTATTAAACATACCGAAGCATTCAACATGAATTTGAGTAACGGCATGTACAAGCTGGACAACTTTGTAATTAAGAAGATTTGTGATCAGGTGAGAGGGCGGGTCACTGTCCCATCTGACCCAACCACCAACCGTTGTGTGCCATTTAAAGATTAGTAGGGTCATTACCTAATTACCTGACCATTGTGGACCTGGTCTCACCCTCCTCTGTATATATTCATCTTGTTTTGCATTACTCTCTTTAGTCTGTACTCACCCCTGAAGATGTGAATTACACGAAAGCGCTTGGGAACTTCGTGTTTTCTTCTTTCCTGGTGGTTATCAGCATATATATATATATATATATATATATATATATATATATATATATATATATATATATATATATATATATATATATATATATATATACAGACAACACGAAATTCCCAAGGGCTTTCGTTTAATTTACATCTTCAGGGGTGAGTACAGACTCACCTCTGAAGATGTGAATTACACGAAAGCGCTTGGGAGCTTCGTGTTTTCTTGTTTCCTTGTGGTTATCAGCATATACTTGGATCACGCGCACCTACAGTGATTTACTTGCATATATATATATGCATATATATCCATATGCATATCCATGACCTCTTAGCATGACAGAAGAAGGTGGAGACAAGTGCTCGCAGAATGTGATGGTGGTGCAACACGGGCCAGCGCTTCCGTGTGCACCACACCTCACATAGCTTAACGTTCGTGGCTTCGGCCTGAGATGTTTTAACTAAAAACAATTCAACCCTGAACGATTAGCTGAAAAATCTCGACCTAAATGTTTTCTACCTTAACCTCACTTTACACAACACTACTTGGCTAACACGTCCGCCACCACCAGCCTGGGGACCTACCACTCTGATCACAGTCTGTCACCATGGCTCTGCGTCTGTCTTGCTCATATATGTCTAATTTGTCTCAGATATTCCATATATGTGTGCTTAATTTTGAGTATTATTAAAATGTGTTCCATAACCTTCGAAATTGGAAAATCAAACATAAATCAGTAACAAAATGTTTGTAGCCCTCTTCCACCATCTTTAGTATAGTCAACAAACTTACAATTCAAAGTTGACTCCACAGCCTACATAAGCTAATTTTGTGTTCGTCATTTTAGCTTAATTCTCGTCTTTCTTCGACTTTTTTTATTTAATTGGCTGGAAGCGTGAAAAGAGCCAAGACCAGAGAGATAAGAGCAGCCTGGTGAGTCGGTGTTCAATATACACAGCGAGTCCTTAGTGCGAGATATACACTCGGTGGTAGTGGTGGCCGTGGTGGTGTCGTCGCCACCTTGTACAGTAGTGTTTTACACATCTGGGGGATGCCCTTGAAACACTTTTGAACTTTTTACACGTGTTAATTAGCTCTTATCTAGGTGTTCTCGTAGACCTTAGCAACAGCAGCCATCAGGGACGACCCGCTCCTGTGTGTGGCAAGAGGGGTGGTAGTCGTCTCGGGTTTGCTAGACAAGACGCGATCTGGCAGAATCTACGCTTATAAAGACATGACGTGCGCTGATCGGTCTTTTGTGCTCCTTAAAATTAACTTTATCTAACCTTCCAAACGCGAGTTAATTGAACCAAAACCTCTTCTGGTAGAGGGACAAGTGCTCGCAGACGTCATAGTGAACGATGACCAATGAACACACCCCTTGCCTTATACACGTGCATTTTGCCACTTTACAGACTGGACTACTCCAGGACCTTGATCTTGACCAACGGCACACAGGGCCACACCCGTCACAAAAGCACCATCTGGCCCAAGCAGTGCTGCAGCTACTTGTTCCATCTTTCACCCTCACTCGACCTGCCCGTCATAATGCATATCCGTAATATCTGTTTATCTGTCTTCCCTTTAATTAATTTTTCATCAAAATCTATGAGGTTTCATTGGTAAATAGTTCTTGTATTCCTGAATGATCATCTATCGTTTGCCTTTTACCCATAAAGTAAATTAATATTTCCTTAAAAAATCAACGAAGATTTCGTGTATCAGTTGAGGTAATTCATAAATGCTTAAGAAAGTAAAGCGTCGCTAGTTGGTATTTCATTATAAATCTACCTAGTTCAATATCCATAGTTTGCTTCCGGTGGGGTGAAGGCAAGTACGAGTGCAGTCCCTGGTCAAGGTCATGTCTGTAGGAGCCTTCTAGTCACGTTTAAGCGTCAATTATTTTCTAAAACGTACACTGTAAGGGTGAGACGGGTTCAGAGTACTCTAAGTATTAATTTAATGATCGTCCTTCTCTAATACGGGACATTTCCTCGGTTTGGTTGTTGTATTTTTAAACATCTTAGATCAGATCAGCCGCCTGGGCGACTCTCCTTCGCTCAGACTGACTTTTAATATCACAAAATAACACCTCCACCTTATTACCATTTAACTCAATAGAGACTTTGCTTTTATTTAGGTATATTTTCTCTCTTAGATAAATTACTCATCTTGAAGGCATCTCCTTACTTGTGCTACTCATGATGGACGTTTTCTATATTGTTATAATTTACCTAAATTACGCATCTCTTGTAACGCTGAAATGTATGGAGTGTTCAGGCTGTTTCTGTTAGATATTTACCAAAGGGTTTATAAATTAAGAGAAATACTTATTTATCCCCGCGTTGTGACGAAAGCGAGGATGCCCAACACAATACACCCTCTCTTTTGCACATATTCCTCTCCTACGAAATATATTGAATAAATATTTTAATGCAAATTATTCTTGTTTATTTGCCTCGTGAAACCCGTGATTTAAAAAGGTTAAAGTGGTTCTTCAAATTGTATTCAAGGTGAGTTTAGGTTATTATTAAAGTACCAACCAAGAAGAAAAATCCTCAGCTCCGGAAAATAATGGTATGTGATCCTAACGTAGTTGTCATGACGACCTTCATTATTGAAGCTCAGCAATAACGTTTTAACAACAACAACAAGGTTGAATCCTAAACCAAGGGACAGTCATGTAAAAGGTTTTTAGCTATCTTTGCGAAGCTGAACTGAAAATGATAAATAACCTTATCCTCGTAGTTATCAGTAATTTAGATGAAACGTTCAAGTCTAGACACAAAGAAGGTAGTGCATGTTAGTTAATTTTGAAACACGAGGGTAACACAGCCCCAAGTGTTTAAGACACTTGGGGCTCATGTTCTACACTGTACAGTACTGGCAAGACACCTTACAGGAGTCACCCTCAGATGGTCAATAAGATGATAATTCCTTGTAACTAAAGACGTAAGGATACTTCTTATTAGTTTACTTTAGTTAAAACAAAACAAAACTAAGGGACAAAACTAGCATCAAAATTACACCGAAACCCTAACTTAAATTAAACAACAGATATAACAAAGACTACAATTTATATAGATACGTTCTTGTAAGGCATGAGAAAATTAAGGTAGACATTGCCACCCCCTTCCCCCCCCTCCTCGCCCCCCATGGAAAAAAAACTGTAGACTCAAACTTAAGAAGCTTCTCAATAAATTCTACCCAAAATTTTATCTTAGGCTAGTCTTCAAAGCCCAGAGTTCAATTAAAAATTTTTTTAAAACTAAAGACACCATACCCACACCTTTGCATCCTCAGTTGTCTATCAATTTACGTGTGCTAGCTGTAGGGCAGCATACATAGGTAAAACAAAGACACTTGAAAACTCTCATCCATGAGCACTTGGGCCGTTCCGTCCGAACAGGCCAGTTAATCACACAACCACCACATTCAGCTATCAGTAACCACGCCCACCAACATGACCACCCAATCACATTCTCGCAGTCTGATTTCTCAGTTCTTTCCAAGAGCAAGTAGGTGACGCACCTCCTCATAATGGAAACCTTGTATCAATACAAAGTTAAACCATCTATTTGTGATATGGCTTCCTGTGAATTGTTATGTTTTTCTCACCAAAGCTCGTCTCTATTAAGGTAATAACATAAGAACATAAGAACATAAGAATGGAGGAAACTGCAGCGGGCCTATTGACCCATACTGGGCAGTCCCGTTTACACCCAACCCCTATTGCTCATACAAGCATCCAACCTATGTTTGAAGCCATTCAGCGTATTCGGGTTAATGATGATATTTGGTAACTTGTTCCATTCATCCACTACTCTGTTTCCAAACCAGTGTTTACCTATTTCACGCCTAAATCTAAATTTGTCTAATTTAAAACCATTGTTACGAGTTCGCTCCTGGTTGGATAGTTTGAGTACGTTTGTAATGTCCCCTTTGTTTAGCCCTACCTTCCACTTATACACCTCTATCAGGTCGCCCCTCGCTCTACGTCTCTCAAGGGAGTGCATATTAAGATGCTTTAATCTGTCTCTATACTCAAGGTTCCTAATGCCCGGGATTAGTCTTGTCATTCTCCTCTGAATTATTTCCAAGGATTCTATATCCATTCTGTAATACGGTGACCAGAACTGAACTGCGTAATCCAGGTGTGGTCTCACAAGAGCAAGATACAGTTTTAGGATGACCTCGCTAGTCTTGTAACTAACACTCCTTTGTATGAACCCTAGTACTTTATTAGCCTTGTTACGAGCAAAAACACATTGTTTACTTGGCTTAATGTTCCTACTTATCATTACTCCTAAATCTCTCTCGCAGTCGGATTTCTCTATGGCATCGTTGTTCATCTGGTATCTGGTTTCCCTGTTTACATCTCTTATACTGAGTACTTTACATTTGTCGACGTTGAATTTCATCTGCCATTTTTCAGACCACTCGAAAAATTTGTTTAGATCTTCCTGTAGTTTTGCTGAGTCCTCGTCAGATTTGATAACACGTCCTATTTTAGTGTCATCAGCAAATTTACTTAAGTTGCTGTCAATGCCGATATCTATGTCGTTTATGTATATAATAAATAATAATGGTCCAAGTACTGAGCCTTGGGGAACTCCACTTGTGACGTTGCTCCAATGGGACTTAGTGCCGTTAATGCTCACTGGCTGTTTCCTGTCCTGTAACCACGCCCTAATCCATTTAAGGATGTTACCTTTGATGCCATGTGCTTCTACCTTTCTAATTAGTCTTTCGTGGGGGACTCTGTCGAAGGCTTTGCTAAAGTCTAGATATACCACATCATAATTGTGCCCCTCGTCCACCGATTCGAAAACTGATGAAAAGAATGTTAATAGATTAGTTAGGCAAGAACGTCCGCTTGTGAAGCCATGCTGGGAATCATTGATCAATCGGTGCTTCTCCAGGTGATTTCGAATAGAGTTTGAAATGATTGCTTCCAGTAATTTGCCGACTATTGATGTTAGACTGATTGGGCGGTAGTTAGAGGATAGTGATCTATCCCCCTTCTTGAAAATCGGTATTACATTCGCTATCCTCCAGGATTCTGGTACTACACCTGTTTTTAATGACATGTTAAACAACTTTGCTAAGGGCATACTAAGCTCTTCCTTACATTCCTTTAATACTCTGGCAAATATCTCATCGGGACCAGGTGACTTATTAGGCTTTAGTTTGTTTATTTGCTTACTAACATCGTTACTAGTCACTACTATCTCACTTAATTTGTTTTCTTCACTATCTCTGAATAGAGTCGGTGCCTCGGGTATCATGTTTAAATTTTCGGTGGTGAAAACTGTTGAAAAATATTTATTCAAATTATTGCTCATTTCTCCGTCGTTATCAGTGAGCTCGCCGAAGTCTGACCGTATTGGTTTGTGCTTAAGTCTCCCGTTATTTTTAGTCCGTTAATATTGCTGACTGACCTGCCAATGCGTTATTTGTTTTGACGTTTATTTTCTTATTATAGTTTCATCAGTGAATTCTGATAAGATAATCATTTCTTGTGCAAATTCTTCGTTTGGTATATAATTAGGCGCCTGGCGCGCACTACATTGTCTTCTCAGGGGTAATGTGGCGTTGACCTCTCATTCCCGGATATAAACAGCCAATCATATTGACGTATTGCCGTATGTTCGGTGCTCAGGTGAGGGGGGATCCGTAAATTCAAAAGCGATTCTTAACACTTTTACAAGTTAGGAAAAGTTAGGTAAGGTGTTCAGATGTTTGTTTGGTTACTAAAAAAGGTAAACGTTACTGTACATGGGAGGAGGCGGGTGGAACACACATGCTTTATAACTCATGTTCTAACTCTGAAAAAAGCCTGTCCCAATAGAAGACAATATCTAAAGACAATAGAAGCCCCCCTCTTGTGTTTCCATACTCATACAATCTGTCTCACTTCAAAAAAATGGTTTTCCGGCATCTTCGTGGTGTAGATTAATATAATCGTTTTCTTTTCTATTTTTCATTTATTTTTACTCTTATTTTTTCGCCCCCTAGGCCCCGTTGTGGATCGATGACCTGTGCCTGGGTGGGCTATTTCCCGTAAAAAAAAAAAAAAAAAACGTAAAAAAAAAATTAAAATAAATGCTAAGATAAAATATATTATTAAATAAATACATGCTGTATATACATAGATAGACTTATAGATATAAACAGGATATATTTGAATATTGTCACAAAAATGGCAAAAGATAAATTTAATAGCGTTAAAAGTATCGTTGTACCGGAAGTCGTTTTCAGCGCTTTTTAAACTACAGTAGTATTTAGACTCATATCTTGGCCTCAGTTCGATTTAATATCTCACCATCAACTCCAGGAGGAAAACGTTGACAGGTGTGGCTTCCTCATTACAGTGAACGATAAAGTTAACCCCACGGTATTAGAACGTCGATGATTTGGATCTGGAGAGAGAGTGGGTATGTCATGGGTATGCCAACCTTATCGCCATAACGTCCCCATGCCTTAACGTTAACCACTTTGTATAAGAATAACAGGACAGAGAATAACGTTAAGGTGTCGGAACATTAATGACTTGGCGTATACCTAACCTAATTTTAACTACCAGGTCGGTAATTTTCCCCAATCGAGACATTTATTACTAATACTAATAACGTAAATACGAGGTGAATGTAGGTCATTTATAGCAATGTATATGTAAAAACTTAGAATGGTTAAATTGCTGCAGTAACTTTCATATAACATACATTAAACACCAAAAAATTATGAGTATTTATTCAGGAATATGTACGCACTTGTTTAAACAGATGACGCCACTGTGTCGTGATGTTCGTCAATTTCTGGCGGTGGTTTGTTCTTAGAGATGAATTTAGAATTTTAGATGATGAGGAGTTGAGGACATACTCAGCCATGAGGGAGGGAGAGGGTCATGAGAAGTGACGTATACCCTTCTTCCAGGCCCCTCCCCTTTCCGCCTTTCCCCTCCCTCTGGGGCGTGGTTGTGGGGACAGAGAACTGGGGGTGGTGGAGGGCCGGTGGCGGCACACGTGTTTCCGCATCCAAACAGCTCACACCTGCGTCACACCTGCAGCTCGCTGTCCGACTACCATCACCAACTCCTGCGTCACAGAGGTAAGACCCATGCACTGTACCTGAAGGGGATAACATTTGTGAACGTAGAGGCATAAAGTGACAAGTGCAGAGATACAGAGGGGTGAGAAGGGGGGTAAGACACGCGTACACATGTGTGATTAGCATCTGTGTGAAATGCAAGTGTCTGAACCACCCGTGTTCTTCCTTGCCACCTGTTTAGCTGGTATCACCTGGGCAGAATTAGCGTTGAACTAACACTTGTCACACTCATACATCCCTGGGACAGCATGTGTGCGTCTATGTGTTAGTTGGTTGAGGCTGGCGATGCCCTGGTCCGCCCGCTGCCGATCTCTGACGAAGGGATGAGGGGCAGGCGACGAAGAAAACCGAGCGGTTGGTGACGTGGCGCTCTGGGGGAACATGTTAAGTTCTAAGATGGCTCGGCCTCAGACCCGTGTTCACTGTGCCTAGGATTATACATCGCTAACACGGAACACTCTGTACAACAACTACGAATCAGATGCACAGTATATCTCCAAGAGGGAAATGACCAACGGGCACCTTTGTCACCCCAAACTGCCTCCCTCACAATGTAGTAGTTACAAAGGCAACTAGAAACACCGAATGATGTTCTGGCAATGACGCCCCCCCCCCCCCCTCCCTCGAACTGATCTTGCTGAAAGGTGAGTTTCTCTCCTCACACCTCCTACTTTATAGCCGCTGATCGGTGTTAAAAATACACGAATACCAACTACGATGACCAACGTTACCTTGAGTTGTACAGTCGGACACTCCAAACACCCCAGAATGTTTTTGGGACAACGGCTTCCGAAGACGGTAACATTAATAACACCAAATAATTACCATTACTATACTGGAAACTTATTGCTCTAGTGGTTAACGTTAGATCTGGATATTTATGGCAAGAAATAGTATGGCTGTTTTAGATTAGGCTAGTTTCCGACTGTCATCCAAGTACAGTACAGGGCAGAGTTGGTTATCATACTGGGTTGGTAGTCCACTCGTCCCAGATTCAAATTCTCTCTGAGGAGGCAATATGTGGTGTATGAGTCACAAACAGTAGTATAAACCATCTTGTTAAACTCAACTGGCTTACAAACACCCAGTGTGCTATATGACGCCAGACCTACGCGTCAGACGCCCTTGGGTGATTTTTTAATTCCAAGATGCACAAGGCAAAGCTGATCGTGATTGTAGGTTGCAGTGTCGCTCTCCTTGTCCATCATACAAAAAAATAATCTCTTAACACTTTATTCATCCTTTACTATACAAAGTGACGAGCGTTGTGTTATCGTTATGTTATGGTAGATCGATAACAAGACTGATAGATCCACAGATAACAAAGAATATAGATTGGAGTATAGATAACAGATAGATTTAAACAAAGACGATCGCTGGATAGATAACTAGGATAGTAAATAGATCAAATATAATGGATAGATAAGGTGATAGATTACAGAGATGGTAGATAAATTACAAGGATGACACACACAGAGATGATAAGGACGATAGATAGACAACAAGATGATAAAGGACAAGGATGATAGATAGATAAATAGATAGATAGATAGATAAATAGATAGATAGATAGATAACAAGTACTATAGATACATAGATGAATAACAAAGATTAAAGATAACCTTACATATGTAGTAGTACCACTAGCCCTAAGTGTTAATAGTAGTGCCACTAGCTCTAAGTGTTAATTGTAGTGCCACTAGCTCTAAGTGTTAGTAGTAGTGCCACTAGCCGTAAGTGTTAATAGTAGTGCCACTAGCCCTAAGTGTTAATAGTAGTGCCACTAGCTCTAAGTGTTAGTAGTAGTGCCACTAGCCCTAAGTGTTAGTAGTAGTGCCACTAGCCGTAAGTGTTAATAGTAGTGCCACTAGCCCTAAGTGTTAGTAGTAGTGCCACTAGCCCTAAGTGTTAGTAGTAGTGCCACTAGCTCTAAGTGTTAATAGTAGTGCCACTAGCCCTAAGTGTTAATAGTAGTACCACTAGCCCTAAGTGTTAATAGTAGTGCCACTAGCCCTAAGTGTTAATAGTAGTGCCACTATCCCTAAGTGTTAATAGTAGTGCCACTAGCCCTAAGTGTTAATAGTAGTACCACTAGCTCTAAGTGTTAGTAGTAGTGCCACTAGCCCTAAGTGTTAGTAGTAGTGCCACTAGCCCTAAGTGTTAATAGTAGTGCCACTAGCCCTAAGTGTTAATTGTAGTGCCACTAGCCCTAAGTGTTAATAGTAGTGCCACTAGCCCTAAGTGTTAATAGTAGTGCCACTAGCTCTAAGTGTTAATTGTAGTGCCACTAGCCCTAAGTGTTAATAGTAGTGCCACTAGCTCTAAGTGTTAATTGTAGTGCCACTAGCCCTAAGTGTTAATAGTAGTGCCACTAGCCCTAAGTGTTAATTGTAGTGCCACTAGCCCTAAGTGTTAATAGTAGTGCCACTAGCTCTAAGTGTTAATAGTAGTGCCACTAGCCCTAAGTGTTAATTGTAGTGCCACTAGCTCTAAGTGTTAATTGTAGTGCCGCTAGCCCTAAGTGTTAATAGTAGTCCCACTAGCTCTAAGTGTTAATTGTAGTGCCACTAGCCCTAAGTGTTAATTGTAGTGCCACTAGCCCTAAGTGTTAATAGTAGTGCCACTAGCTCTAAGTGTTAATAGTAGTGCCACTAGCCCTAAGTGTTAATAGTAGTGCCACTAGCCCTAAGTGTTAATAGTAGTGCCACTAGCCCTAAGTGTTAATAGTAGTGCCACTAGCTCTAAGTGTTAATTGTAGTGCCACTAGCCCTAAGTGTTAATTGTAGTGCCACTAGCCCTAAGTGTTAATAGTAGTGCCACTAGCCCTAAGTGTTAATAATAGTGCCACTAGCCCTAAGTGTTAATAGTAGTGCCACTAGCCCTAAGTGTTAATTGTAGTGCCACTAGCCCTAAGTGTTAATAGTAGTACCACTAGCCCTAAGTGTAAATAGTAGTGCCACTAGCCCTAAGTGTTAATAGTAGTGCCACTAGCTCTAAGTGTTAATAGTAGTACCGCTAGCCCTAAGTGCAAATAGTAGTGCCACTAGCCTAAGTGTTAATAGTAGTGCCACTAGCCCTAAGTGTTAATAGTAGTGCCACTAGGCCTAGTGTTAGTAGTAGTGCCACTAGCCCAAGTGTTAGTAGTAGTGCCACTAGCTCTAAGTGTTAATAGTAGTACCGCTAGCCCTAAGTGCAAATAGTAGTGCCACTAGCCTAAATGTTAATAGTAGTGCCACTAGCCCTAAGTGTTAATAGTAGTGCCACTAGGCCTAGTGTTAGTAGTAGTGCCACTAGCCTAAGTGTTAGTAGTAGTGCCACTAGCCTAAGTGTTAGTAGTAGTGCCACTAGCCCTAAGTGTTAGTAGTAGTGCCACTAGCCCTAGTGTTAGTAGTAGTAGTGCCACTCGCCCTAGTGTTAGTAGTAGTGCCACTAGCCCTAAGTGTTAGTAGTAGTGCCACTAGCCTAAGTGTTAATAGTAGTGCCACTCGCCCTAGTGTTAGTAGTAGTGCCACTAGCCCTAAGTGTTAGTAGTAGTGCCATTAGCCCTAAGTGTTAGTAGTAGTGCCACTAGCCTTAAGTGTTAGTAGTAGTGCCACTAGCCCTAAGTGTTAGTAGTATTGCCACTAGCCCTAGTGTTAGTAGTAGTAGTGCCACTCGCCCTAGTGTTAGTAGTAGTGCCACTAGCCCTAAGTGTTAGTAGTAGTGCCATTAGCCCTAAGTGTTAGTAGTAGTGCCACTAGCCTTAAGTGTTAGTAGTAGTGCCACTAGCCCTAAGTGTTAGTAGTAGTGCCACTAGCCCTAAGTGTTAGTAGTAGTGCCACTAGCCTAAGTGTTAATAGTAGTGCCACTAGCCCTAAGTGTTAGTAGTAGTGCCACTAGCCCTAATGTTAATAGTAGTGCCACTAGCCCTAGTGTTAGCAGTAGTGCCACTAGCCTTAAGTGTGAGTAGTAGTGCCACTAGCCTTAAGTGTTAGTAGTAGTGCCACTATCCCTAGTGTTAGTAATAGTGCCACTAGCCTAAGTGTTAGTAGTAGTGCCACTAGCCTTAAGTGTTAGTAGTAGTGCCACTAGCCTAAGTGTTAATAGTAGTGCCACTAGCCCTAAGTGTTAGTAGTAGTGCCACTAGCCTTAAGTGTGAGTAGTAGTGCCACTAGCCTTAAGTGTTAGTAGTAGTGCCACTAGCCTAAGTGTAAGTAGTAGTGCCACTAGCCCTAACTGTTAATAGTAGTGCCAATAGCCCTAAGTCTTAGTAGTAGTGCCACTAGCCTTAAGTGTTAGTAGTAGTGCCACTAGCCTTAAGTGTTAGTTGTTGTACCAATTGCCCTAGTGTTAGTAGTAGTGCCACTAACCCTAGTGTTAGTAGTTGTACCACTAGCCCTACGTGTTTGTAGTATTAGTGCCACTAGCCCTAAGTGTCAATAGTAGTGCCACTAGCCCTAAGTGTCAATAGTAGTGCCACTAGCCCTAAGTGTTTGTAGTAGTGCCACTAGCCCTAAGTGTCAATAATAGTGCCACTAGCCTTAGGTGTTAGTAGTAGTACCACTAGCCCTAGTGTTAGTAGTAGTACCACTAGCCCTAAGTGTTAGCAGTAGTAGTGTCTCTAGCCCTAAGTGTCAATAGTAGTGCCACTATCCCTAAGTGTTAGTAGTAGTAGTGCCACTAGTCCTAAGTGTCAATAACAGTGCCACTAGCCTTAAGTGTTAGTAGTAGTGCCACTTATCCTAAGTGTTAGTAGTTGTACCACTAGCCTTGAGTACATATAGTGGCAGTAGCGCCATTACAGTAGCCTTGAGTACATCTAGTAACAGCACTAATCCTGAATATATACAGTAACGCCACGACCATTGAGTACAAGGCTCCTAACCCATTAAGTATGAAGTACTCAACCCCTTGAGTACGCGGTGTTTATTCCCTGAGTACGAGGACACTAAACCATTAAGTACGAGGTGCCTCACCGTTGAGTAGAAGGACCTAGTTTTCTCACTGAAGAGGACGATATATACTGTAGATCATTATCCCGGTCGTAACATCGCCACGTCAGACACTGGGGCTGTTTGAACGGTCAACTGCCAGAATTCTCACTCTCAAATCAGTGATGGGTGGCTGGGGAGCTCTAGTCAGACGTTGTTTATTGCTTGTTCTGGCGTAGGGAGTTAAAACGAAGAGTTAAAGCTAGAGAAAGAGAGAAAGAGACTGAGAGAGACAGAGAGAGAGCGTGGTGAGTAACGCACAGGTGTTATATAATGAGTGTACCTGCCACCCACGACACCTACCCCCCCAGGTCTAGCACAGGTGTTAGCTGCTGCCTGAGTTCTACACCCACACATCTACACAAGTTACACTACCTTCCTCACCACACACCTTAACCATACACCCTTCCCTCCCCACACACCTTAACTATACACCCTTCTCACCACACACCTTAACTATACACCCTTCCCTCACACACACACTCCTGAACTATACACCCTTCCCTCACACACACTCCTTAACTATACACCCTTCCCTCACACACACTCCTTAACCATACACCCTTCCCTCACACACACTCCTTAACCATACACCCTTCCCTCACACACACTCCTGAACTATACACCCTTCCCTCACACACACACCTTAATTATACACCTTTCCCTCACACACACACCTTAACTATACACCCTTCCCTCACACACACTCCTGAACTATACACCCTTCCCTTACACACACTCCTGAACTATACACCCTTCCCTCACACACACTCCTTAACCATACACCCTTCCCTCACACACACTCCTGAACTATACACCCTTCCCTCACACACACTCCTTAACCATACACCCTTCCCTCACACACACTCCTTAACCATAAACCCTTCCCTCACACACACTCCTGAACTATACACCCTTCCCTCACACACACTCCTGAACTATACACCCTTCCCTCACACACACTCCTTAACCATACACCCTTCCCTCACACACACTCCTTAACCATACACCCTTCCCTCACACACACTCCTGAACTATACACCCTTCCCTCACACACACTCCTGAACTATACACCTTTCCCTCACACACACACCTTAACTATACACCCTTCCCTCACACACACTCCTGAACTATACACCCTTCCCTCACACACACTCCTGAACTATACACCCTTCCCTCACACACACTCCTTAACCATACACCCTTCCCTCACACACACTCCTGAACTATACACCCTTCCCTCACACACACTCCTGAACTATACACCCTTCCCTCACACACACACCTTAACTATACACCCTTCCCTCACACACACTCCTGAACTATACACCCTTCCCTCACACACACTCCTGAACTATACACCCTTCCCTCACACACACTCCTTAACCATACACCCTTCCCTCACACACACTCCTGAACTATACACCCTTCCCTCACACACACTCCTTAACCATACACCCTTCCCTCACACACCCTCCTGAACTATACACCCTTCCCTCACACACACTCCTGAACTATACACCCTTCCCTCACACACACTCCTTAACCATACACCCTTCCCTCACACACACTCCTGAACTATACACCCTTCCCTCACACACACTCCTGAACTATACACCCTTCCCTCACACACACTCCTGAACTATACACCCTTCCCTCACACACACTCCTGAACTATACACCCTTCCCTCACACACACTCCTGAACTATACACCCTTCCCTCACACACATTTCTAAAATACATACATACATACATAAGGCGGTTATTGTAAGGCGTTTTAGATGCACGGAATAGCTAACGCGTTATCTATTCTGTCTGAGCAGACGCTGCTGCTGAGTTGTGCGCATGACACCCTCAGAGGGTAAAGCTAACACATCCATCAGGCTTTAACGTGTGCAGCGGGCAGCAGCACCCGAATAGCTAACAACCAATTAGCAATTTCTCCCACTGAAAATACGCCGATCATGGCAGCCTATGGAAAATATTTTGATTAATATTGAAGAGTTGGAGGCATGTAAGGCACTAAAAAACTGTGATATAATATCAGTCTAATAAACTATGGGACTAGGCGTGTGTCTGTCTGCCTGTTTGTGTGTGTGTCTGTTCTGGGCAGCCGAAACGGCGCAATCGTTTTTCATCAAACTTGGTGGAAAAATCGCAAAAAATTCGTAGATTGGAACAAACCTGGTCACATGTCGATGGTTTCTTTAGGAAGCCATTAATTAACCATTTTATTTACGCTGGAAAATGAGGCAAGTCTAAGGACTTGGGTCACCCTCATTCGCTGTACGCTGTCAGCCCACGATTGCAGTTATCGTACGGCTCCCTCCTCCTACCCCCACTTTTTCTCTTAGCCTACTTTTTTTTTAATGTTGTTTGGATTAGTAAAGGAAGGAAGATGAGGAAGATGAGTAAATAGAAGAATAAAGAAGGGGAAACAGAAAATAGTTAGTGATAACATGCGTCTGGACGCGCAGTTTCAACTTTACCAGACCATTTTCGGACCTTACAGCTACAGTGTGTACACTGTACAGTATACTTATTCCTGTGACAGTACAATACAGTACAGTACCATACAATACCATACAATTCCATACCATACAATACAAAACACAACGAACTATAAATATTTGTAAGAATAAAACACAATTATATAGACATGTAAGACTCACAACTTGATAAGATATCCGTAAGACATTAGCTATTGGAAATGTGATTAAATTTTTTGTTATTAATCCAGTGTGAAATGTATCGGTATTGGTGGTACAATCCTAATGGTCTCTAATCCTGTTGATTAGGTGAGGTTAATCTGGGTTTATTGAGATTAAAAATAAGGTCTGGGGTTTATTCTACCTGTGTTAGTCTCAGGTACGACCCTTATTGTAACAATCACGACCATGATTATAGCAACCAGGACCATGATTATAACAACCACGACCATGATTATAACAACCAGGACCATGATTATAACAACCACGACCATGATTATAACAACCACGACCATGATTATAACAACCACGACCATGATTATAACAACCACGACCATGATTATAACAACCACGACCATGATTATAACAACCAGGACCATGATTATAACCACCACGACCATGATTATACCAACCAGGAACATGATTATAATAACCACGACCATGGTTATAACAACCACGACCATGATTATAACAACCACGACCATGATTATAACAACCAGGACCATGATTATAACAACCACGACCATGATTATAACAACCATGACCATGATTATAACAACCACGACCATGATTATAACAACCAGGACCATGATTATAACAACCACGACCATGATTATAACAACCACGACCATGATTATAACAACCAGGACCATGATTATAACAACCACGACCATGATTACAACAACCAGGACCATGATTATAACAACCACGACCATGATTATGACAACGACGACCATGATTATAACAACCACGACCATGATTATAACAACCACAACCATGATTATACCAACCAGGAACATGATTATAATAACCACGACCATGGTTATAACAACCACGACCATGATTATAACAACTACGACCATGATTATAACAACCAGGACCATGATTATAACAACCACGACCATGATTATAACAACCACGACCATGATTATAACAACCACGACCATGATTATAGCAACCACAACCATGATTATACCAACCAGGAACATGATTATAACAACCACGACCATGATTATGACAACGACGACCATTATTATAACAACCACGACCATGATTATAGCAACCACAACCATGATTATACCAACCAGGAACATGATTATAACAACCACGACCATGATTATAACACCCACGACCATGATTATAACAACCACGACCATGATTATAACAACCACGACCATGATTATAACAACCACGACCATGATTATATCACCCACGACCATGATTATAACAACCACGACTATGGTTATAACAACCACGACTATGATTATAACAACCACGACCATGATTATAACAAGCACGACCATGATATACCAACCAGGAACATGATTATAACAACCACGACCATCTGGAAAACGATGTCGCTGTACGCTGCCAGCCGGACGGAGGTTGGGCCCTAGCCAAGGGCGAGCCTTCGAACTTTCACGCCTCGGTAAACTGTACCACCGGACTCGCCACCGGCAGTGCCGGATTAACCATGAGGCACTTGAGGCACTGGTCTCAGGCCCCCCGACTCTAAGGGGCCCCCAAATCCAAACATTCTCGAAGTTGAAACGTATAAAACATGAACTTCGTTCAACGATGTCCGAGCAAAGTCTCAATTTTCTGTCTCTTATGAACATTAAATGTGTTATTTTGCAGAAGCTTAATATTGATGAAATCATTGATAAATTTGGGTATATTTTGTTCTTGTTGTTTATATATACCTTGAGGGTAGGGGGCCCCAATTTGATCTGTGCCTCAGGCCCCTATTAAGCTTAATCCGGCCCTGGCCACCGGGCACGAAGGGCCCACGATCACTTGTAATAATTCTATATACGGTAGTATATTGGATAGGACCTAAAACAAAGTGTATGGCGAGAAAGAATTGAAAAGCATTGCGCCTAGTTGAAACCTGTTTTGGCTCTGCCCTTTTTAAGTGGGCGCTGTCCGATTTCATTAGCCGTTGGTGACTTTGGTGTAACAATATTGTTAATTACTCAAATATGATTAAAACTTTAATATCATTACTCAGAAGATACTTTAAATAAGGGTGAACAAGTTGATTACACTTCTGTAAGTGCAAAATTTAAGACTTAAACGAACCTGAAACTCGTCGTATTTCGTGCACAAATATGAGAAAACCGAGCCGCGAGAGAAGAAGCGTACAGCTGCTCTGGTTGTTTCGTGTGGTTTCAGTGTCCCGAAGAAATTACCTTTACCACCGGTCTGTTTTTTTTGTTTTATACTTATTTATTGCTGACTGATTGACTTTTTTTTCCTTTTTTGTCTTTCTTTCCAAAGTTTATATATATTTTCTTCACTATTTCTTTCCGTATTGTGTCCAAATAACAGTTCTAATTTTATTGTTTTCTGAAGACTGTGTTGGATAACAGTTATTCCCAAGACAAGGTACAATGTCGTATTTTTTAATGACAGTCTGGGAAAGCTAACGCGTTAGCTATTCCTTGCTTCTAAAAACGCCTTACAATAAACGCCTATACATACATACATATACATACATACATACATACATACATACGACTGTTTTTTATAAGTAATTCTCTTTTTTATGGGTTTTGCTGTTTTTGTTATTATAAAAAAATTATATTATATAATATATTCCGTTGCTCGTCTTCAGAAAGAAACTATTTATTTATCTCTCTCTCTCTCTCTCTCTCTCTCTCTCTCTCTCTCTCTCTCTCTCTCGAACAGACATAATACATAAATTCCAAAAGACATGAACAATTAAACAACTTTATTCACGAATTTACTTACTCCATTGGTGAAGGTCGAGGGTAAGTTATGTGTTATGGGGTCACACCATTATCTTGGGCGCACAATTATTACACTGGTCTTATTAAATAGTTTTAATCTGACGCGTTCTTGTCGCTCGTTAGTTTAATCCTTTGATGACGACGGTTTAAATAATTTCCTCAGACCATCATCCTTTACGGGTTAAACAATCTTACTCAAAACGTTAAACCATTGTCCTTGAAGAGTTAATTATTCTTTCATTACCTTCTCCAAACTGAATCTTTACTGATACACTTGCCAATCCAAATTCCAATCCATCGTCTGGTACACTGTGAATGGCTAATCAATCACACAGTCGCTCTTCAAAACGTTCCCATAATCATTCTTCCAATCCATAGAGAAGCCTTTTGTGTTGCTTCGTATCTACTGGCCCCTTGAAGTTTCCTGGGTGTTTGTGTATGTGTGCGTGTAATAACAATAATAATAATAATAATAATAATAATAATAATAATAATAATAATAATAATAATAAACGGTTTATTGAAAAAGTTCTTCAGCCCGAAGGCTGAAAATATGCATTGGACATAAATGACTTATTACATACATTTGTGGTTTAATAAAAGCCTTCATTAGAGAAAGGTGAAGGAACATACAGTGAACATACAGATTAATGTTTACAGCGGAGGTCACGTAGATCATGTGAGCTGAGGTGTTGAACAGCAGACACGTAGTGTAGTAACAACAGATGGCGTTATGAGGGGCATCACGTGGAGTAGTAGTTCCCTCACAGGTGGTGTTATGAGGGGCTTGACGTGATGTAGTACTTCCCTCACAGAAGGTGTTATGAGGGGCCTCATGTGGTGTAGTGTGTGTGTGTGTGTGTGGTTAGCCAATGCAGTCAGCAAGTTGTCCGGCCTTTCCTGGATTGTTCCATGATATTGTGGGTCATACGGCTCGTTAACTTATAGGACGCCGTGGTTGTAGTGTTGGCGACAGCTTCTACACCTTAAACAAATTTACTCCTTGGTCGTCTTAGGCAGTCATTATTACTATTATTATGCTAACCTAACCTAATCTAACCTAATATAATCCAACCCAGGTAAGTTAAGTTAGGTCAGGTGACATCATCTGGGGGCCGAATATTCATGTGATCTTATTTTGGTCCTTGTTTTTACGAGAGAGAGAGAGAGAGAGAGAGAGAGAGAGAGAGAGAGAGAGAGAGAGTCACAACATTAACTACACTATGAGAAAAATCAATATTCACTTTCTCACGATCCGTCGGGAGATAACAGGGGCTATAGCACGTGACAACACCACACACTTGCCACCAACCAACCAACATGACAACACCACACTCTTGCCACCAACCAACATGACAACACCACACTCTTGCCACCAACCAACTTGACAACACCACACACTTGTGTGTGTGTGTGTGGTAACCTGTTAACAGTAGGTATACTGTCTGTTGACTGTTCCTGCACTACCTGTTGACTGTTGCTATACTATCTGTTGGACCCATTATCACCTTGGTTGATATATGTGTACTTTATTTTGTAAAATTATATCACACCTCAGTAATTATAATACCTTTGTGACTGCGACACCTCCTGCATATTTGCCTAATTATGACATCTGAACTATTATGACACTTTAATTGTTGGTGACTCACAGGTAAGGTACATGGACAGGGCTTTTTGTGGTAAAAACAAAAATAGGATGAGGGTGTGTTTGCCAGGAGCTGGGGTGGGAGATATAATTGACAGAATGGACAATATCTTGTCTGGTAATGGGAACAAACCCATTATCTGCCTCAGTGCAGGAGGCAATGATATTGGCCGGTGTAGGAGCGAGGAGCTTCTTGATAAGTTCAAGGCAGCTATAGATCGTATCAGGACTAAGGGAGGGATCCCTTTCATATGCCGTGTCCTGCCTAGAAGGAGAGTTGGCAGCGAATGGTTGTCAAGGGCAGTTGGTGTCAACGACCGTCTTGACAGATATTGCAAGTCAATATCAGTCCCATTCATTGACAACTGGGACAACTTCTACAGCAGAAGGGACCTTTATGCTAGGGATGTGGTGCATCTGTCTAGGGATGGGGTGGCAACCCTGGCTGGGTCTCTAGAGGGGGCAGTTCAAAAGATATCGAAGTCTTTAAACTGCTAGGGGAACATATGGGCACGGGGGTGGAGGAGACTGCAGTGGGAGCGGGTAAACAAAGTGAAAGATTACAGGGAAATAGTGTTAGGAATGATAACAAAATTGAATTAGACAGGGAGTTTAAAACTAAACGCGGTAAAGGGAGGACTCAGAACACAACTAACTTAAATGTCTACTATGCGAACAGTAGAAATATGAGAAACAAAATGGATGATATTAGGGCCTTTGTATGTACCGAAAAAATCGATATAGTAGCATTCACTGAAACATGGATCAACCTAGACTCACGTGAGTTACCGGTCGAATACCAAATTGCGGGTTACAAATTGTTCCATACCGATAGGCAGACCAGGAAAGGAGGCGGAGTAGCAATCTATGTCAGGGATAATATGAAGTGTGAAATAAATAAGGAAATAAAAACTGAGCGGAATACAGAAATGATTTGGATAGAATTAATCGACGGTAGGGAAAAATTAATCGCAGGAGTAATATATAGACCTCCAATCTCGATAGAGTCAATGAGCGACTTATCTGGGATGAAATGCACAGGGCTTCCATACACAACAAAGTCTGTATAGTAGGCGACTTTAACCTTGGCCAAATAGATTGGACTGACCTTACGGGTAACTCAGAATCAGAGGATTTTCTCGAGACGATCCAGGACTGTTTCCAAAGTCAACATATAACCGAACCCACACGGGGTAATAATATATTGGATTTAGTTCTGTCAAACAGAGAAAACCTCATTAGCAATGTCGAGGTAGGGAAGGAACTTGCAAACAGCGATCACAAAGAAATTAGATTCCAGTTAGATTTTCAGGGTTTATGTAAGGAAAATTCCACTAAAGTACCAGATTTCAGAAGGGCAAACTTTGACAGTTTAAAGAGGCAGCTGAGAGAGGGGGTGTCACGCTTGGCCATGAACCTGACAGATGACACCAACCTGATAACGAGATCTGAGATTGCCGAGTTCCACGACAATTTAAATAATGAGTTACTTAATGCACAAAGGCAGAACATACCATACAAAAAATTCAGATCAGACAACAATGACCCTAAATGGATAAATAATTATTTAAAGAACATCATTAGCCAAAGGAAGGCTATAGGTAGAAGGATAAATTGTGGCGAAATTTACCTCTGGGATTATTATAAGGTATTGAGGAGTAGGGTTAAAACCGAGATAAGGAAAGCCAAGAGGAATAATGAGGTAAGGATAGCAAGGGAGGTGAAGACAAACCCCAAAGGATTCTACCAAATGTATCAAATTAAAACACGAGAAAAGATTGGACCAATACTGTCAGATACCGGCGAGCTCACTGATAACGACGGAGAAATGAGCAATAATTTGAATAAATATTTTTCAACAGTTTTCACCACCGAAAATTTAAACATGATGCCCGAGGCACCGACTCTATTCAGAGATAGTGAAGAAAACAAATTAAGCGAGATAATAGTGACTAGTAACGATGTTAGTAAGCAAATAGACAAACTAAAGCCTAATAAGTCACCTGGTCCCGATGAGATATTTGCCAGAGTACAGTATTAAAGGAATGTAAGGAAGAGCTTAGTATGCCCTTAGCAAAGTTGTTTAACATGTCCTTAAAAACAGGTGTAGTACCAGAATCCTGGAGGATAGCGAATGTAATACCGATTTTCAAGAAGGGGGATAGATCACTATCCTCTAGCTACCGCCCAATCAGTCTAACATCAATAGTAGGCAAATTACTGGAAGCAATCATTTCAAACTCTATTCGAAATCACCTGGAGAAGCACATATTGATCAATGATTCCCAACATGGCTTCACAAGCGGACGTTCATGTTTAACTAATCTATTAACATTCTTTTCATCAGTTTTCGAATCTGTGGACGAGGGGCACAATTATGATGTGGTATATCTCGACTTTAGCAAAGCCTTCGACAGAGTCCTCCACGAAAGACTAATTAGAAAGGTAGAAGCACATGGCATCAAAGGTAATATCCTTAAATGGATTAGGGCGTGGTTACAGGACAGGAAACAACGAGTAAGCATTAACGGCACTAAGTCCCATTGGAGCAAAGTCACTAGTGGAGTTCCCCAGGGCTCAGTACTTGGACCATTATTATTTATTATATACATAAACGACATAGATATCGGCATAGACAGCAACATAAGTAAATTTGCTGATGACACTACAATAGGACGTGTTATTAAATCTGACGAGGACTCAGCAAAACTACAGGAAGATCTAAACAAATTTTTCGAATGGTCTGAAAAATGGCAGATGAAATTCAACGTGGACAAATGTAAAGTACTCAGTAATGTAAAGTACTCAGTATAGGAGATGTAAACAGGGAAACCAGATACCAGATGAACAACGATGCCATAGAGAAATCCGACTGCGAGAGAGATTTAGGAGTAATGATAAGTACAGTAGGAACCTTAAGCCAAGTAAACAATGTGTTTTTGCTCGAAGCAAGGCTAATAAAGTACTTGGGTTCGTACAAAGGAGTGTTAGTTACAAGACTAGCGAGGTCATCCTAAAACTGCATCTTGCGCTTGTGAGACCACACCTGGATTAGGCAGTTCAGTTCTGGTCACCGTATTACAGAATGGATATCGAATCCTTGGAAAGAATTCAGAGGAGAATGACAAGACTAATCCCGGGCATTAGGAACCTTGAGTATAGAGAGAGGTTAAAGCATCTTAATTTGCACTTCCTCGAGAGACGTAGAGCGAGGGGCGACCTGATAGAGGTGTATAAGTGGAAGTCAGGGCTAAACAAAGGGGACATTACAAAGGTACTCAAACTATCCAGCCAGGAGCGAACTCGTAACAATAGTTTTAAATTAGACAAATTTAGATTTATGCGTGAAGTAGGTAAACACTGGTTTGGAAACAGAGTAGTGGATGAATGGAACAAGTTACCAAATATCATCATTAACTCGAATAAGCTGAATAGCTTCAAACATAGGTTGGATGCTTATATGAACAATAGGGGTTGGGTGTAAACGGGACTGCCCAGTATGGGCCAATAGGCCCGCTGCAGTTTCCTCCATTCTTATGTTCTTATGTTCTGTGTGAGTGGTACTATGACTATGACACATAATTTTGAATTATGACACGTGTTTATGACAAATACTATACATAAGTTAAATATATTATCATTTCACATGCAATTATGGCATTTACACGATAAGGACACCTGTGTAACACTAGCAACTGTTTGTGGTGTGACAAAAGAAAGACACCTGCACCTGCCTAAAACACCTGTAGATCAATATCTGTAATGATACACCTGTGTAACACTAACAACTCTTTGTGGTGTGACAAAAGAAAGACACCTGCACCTGCCTAAAACACCTGTAGATCAATATCTGTAATGATACACCTGTGCCTGCCTGCACAGTACCTTCAAAATAAATATCTCCATGGAGCGCCAGAAAAAAAAATAAATAAATAAATATATAATATATATATATATATATATATATATATATATATATATATATATATATATATATATATATATATATATATATATATATATTTCATGTAGATCCACAATGGAAGCGTGGACAAGATAAATCTCATTAAAACCACACAGGAAAAGGGAAACACTGGAGCACCCTAGCTTTCATCTTTATTCATAATATGTGTGTGTGTGTGTGTGTGTGTGATGCCCGTGGCTAAGTTTGTTTAACATACACACATACGCGTTCTTGTGTACCAACAGGAGGTGAAGGCAGCCATTCTTCTAGTCCACCGTGGTCATCATGCCCAAGTTCCAGAAGTTCGTCAAGTTATCGTCAGGAGGAGATGGTGGAGGAGGAGGTGCCCGAGGTGCCTCCCTCAAGAACCGGCCTGCCAGTCGCATTATCTCCTCCAACACCAGTACTACTACTACCACCACCACCAGTAGTAGCAGCAGCAGCACCAGCAGCCGCGCCAACACTACCAACAGCAATAGCAACAGAACTGTGGTGAAAGTAATAACGTCGACTATAGGAACAACCAGCAACAAAAGCAGCAAGAGCATCAGTGGAGGAAGCAGCACCAATAGCAATAATAGCATCAACAGCAGCAGCAGCGGAGTCGGTGATACTCTGAGTAAAGTGCCTGGGGGTCTGATCCTGCCAGAAAATGCAGTCGAGGTCCATTTCTTCCCAGACTCTGAGAGCAACATTACTCGCATCCCGGGTCGCGGAGACGTGATCCAGTTGCGTCACCACGGCCGCGTCATCACTCTGCCCGTCGTCCCCTCCTCAGACCCTGACAAGACGGACACCACGAGCCAATCTGTGTCGTACCCTTACAAAAACAGCGCCCCTCAGGACGCCCCTGTGGACTTTAGCCCAGGGGGACCACGCGGGGATCCACTACTAGCTAGAACTGCCCCTGTAGCCCCGCCATCGCCCACAGGAAACGTCTCGGTAGATTCTGGTGTCCTGGACGTCTCCGGCGGGAGCAGCACTGAGAGTCTCGGTCTACCTCCCTCCGAGCTCTTCCGTAGTGACGACTCCCTGAACAATAGTGACCTGGTGCCCGTCACTGCCGCCAAACTGCCCAGCATCGAAAGCGCCTTCAGTAGAGTCGGGGATGTGTTCCGAGGGTCTGACTCCCTCACCACCCTCTCATCAGACCCACCCTCGACACACCCCTTCGACCCTCCGCCCTCCTACACCACCTTAAGGTCAGTAATAACACTTCCTTGTGATTTTCCCATGCTTCCCGGATAAAGTCATAAAATATGTTAGTCATTTATTACCTTCATCACTCCTGTCCCTCTCCCATCAATCTTTATTCAATGTTTCCACTTGACATTCATTACCTCGCTTTCTCTTCCTTCCATTTCTTGCCTTTTCAGTCATTTCTCCCAGAAATCTCCATCTTTCAGTTTTCTTTTCGTTTCAACACCATCATTTCACCTTGGCTATACACTTATCGGCGCCACTCTTTCTTTTTTTTTAGTTAACTTCTCATAAAACTTGAATCGCTCAGTCTTAGATTTAACAACAGACGAGGAGCTTAAGAGCACTGGCGGTGTTACCTCTCACTCCATCATATAACGAATACAAGCACACTATAAGAGTTATATTAACATTATACTTATTCTTAAGGCACCACTTTTATCACCACATGAGTATCACTGTAACTGTACTAACTTAATACTTAAATTCAGTAGGTTTTGAGTACAGATGTATTCCTATTATGATACGGAAATACTATATCTATCCTTTATACCTAAATTTAGTTGATTTTAGGTATAATTATTTACCTAACTATTTTAGGAGTTTGACCAATGGCCGCCCTACACCTTAGTCCTCTCACTGCCTGGCACCTTGACCTCATTAAGGGGATAAAGGCCATCTTGTCCTGAGTTTGTCTTCATCATTGTATTGTGTTGACTTTTAATCACTTACTTATTCAGTTATTCTCTTCCCTCTCTCAGTTACCTTTCGTTAAACACTGAAATTCATCACTGGTTTCGTCTTTCTTTTCCTTGACTTTCATTTCGTTTTATTTCCCATCTTTCTTATTTTGTTTTTATTCTTCCTTCTCCATTATCTCACTCTTTCTCTTCCTTCTTCTTTTCCTCTTATCTTCTCACTCCTCCTCCTCCTCCTCCTCCTCCTCCTCCTCCACCTCCTCCTCCTCCACCGTCTTCTCACACTCCTCCTCCACTTTCAGGACAGTGACGTCATCAGTGTACACCCCACCGTACCAAGGTCCGGCCACCAGCCTACCCTCGCCACCCCCGCCCTCCACCCTACCGTACACCCACGAGTCGCTCTACGTGGAAGCCGTGGGAGCTCTAGGCACCTACCAGCCCATCAGCCCGCCCACCACCCTCCTCACGCCCACAGACTCCGTCCACTCTCACCTCCTGCCTACCATGCATAATTACTCTCCTGAATATGCGTTAAGGTGAGTTTTGATTATTAGTTTATAGTGTATAGTCTAAGATAGTGTGTGCGTGTGTGTGTGTGTGTGTGTGTGTGTGTGTGTGTGTGTGTATAAGATGAAGACCTGAAGTATTTAATTTAGATTTAAGAGATGATAAATAAAGTGAAAAATCTTGTTTGGGTTGGCGGAAGTATTTTTTTTTCTGGTCACGTTCACCTCACCCCTCACTAATGGCCCTTTACTCCTCACTCGTCGTCCAGTATCTCTCACCCCTCACTAATGAATCATCATCCCTCACTCATCGTCCAGTATCTCTCACCCCTCACTAATGAATCATCATCCCTCACTCATCGTCCAGTATCTCTCACCCCTCACTAATGAATCATCATCCCTCACTCATCGTCCAGTATCTCTCACCCCTCACTAATGAATCATCATCCCTCACTCATCATCCAGTATCTCTCATCCCTTACACTTCACCCCTCGTGTTTTGCCGTCAGGTACGCGGAGCCGAGCAGCGTGGGAGGCAGCAGCGGCAGTCTACAACTGGGATATCCTCACACCGCAATGGCCAGCTGTACCATCCCTCGCTCCCTGCCCCGCTCCCACCTGCCCCTCACCACCTCCACCTGCACACCTGGTCAGTACCCACTTATACACACCAGTACTCTATGATTTAGGCTAGTACCCACTTATACACACCAGTACCCTCTCATTTAGGCTAGTACCCACTTATACACACCGGTACCCTCTGATTTAGGCTAGTACCCACTTATACACACCAGTACCCTTTGATTTAGGCTAGTACCCACTTATACACACCGGTACCCTCTGATTTAGGCTAGTACCCGCTTATATAAACCAGTACCCTCTGATTTAGGCTAGTACCCACTTATATACATCAGTACCCTCTGATTTAGGCTAGTATCCACTTATATACATCAGTACACTCTGATTTAGGCTAGTACCCACTTGTAGAGCTTACTTAACTGGTCGGCCACCACCTCTTGGAACTGTATGGGGGGCTTATGGCCGGGTCTTGTCTAACTTGAGGAGTACCCCAGGGTTAGAAAAAGTCGCACCACCATTACTGTGACAGGAGATCCCACAGTAGAGGTGCTGGAAAGGTCTGCCAGGTACTGAGTATAATTATAGTATTATCATAGATTCATAGGAAGCATTATCGACATTTAATATCACTTAACATTAATTTTGTGGTCTGGTGGTTGACCCACAAGGATGCTGGTCGATTTATTAGGGATAATAGGTTTTTATCACGACTTTACTTAATCAACAAAGGTACGAATCCTAACTCGCTAGAGATACGCCTCACAATATGTCACCTGGATCTCTTGTTTTACACACCCCTCCTGTGAGACACCAGCTGGGTTCTCTGCTAACTTTATTTACCCTAACAGGAAGAGACGTATACTTGGGATGTATTTTGTCGACTTTAGAATTTTGTTGATGAATGTTTATCCTGCGTGATTTACCGCAGTGAATTATGTGGTTATGTTTAATTTTACTTCTTCGACACACCGTCAGGTATGGGAACACTGATCGGGGAGAACGTCCAGCCTCGCACCGGGCCTGGCTCACGGGGAGGCAAGACACGTTCACAGCGGGTCCATGAGAAGCTCTCCAGAGAAGGTAAGTCGCCCAGCATAGTTTTGCCACAATCTTAGTCTAGATATATCGTAATTTTGTTCTTAATTTCTCTGCGTGTGTTTTCGGCTGGCATCTCACCATCCATGATTTTTTTTTTAGGCTATAACGTCAAATCCGGTAACCAAGTGACTTTTTTTTCTGATCTTGTGACCTCTTTCTATTTTGACTTTTATAGACTTTTTTATGTTTCCCTAAGGCTCTGACGTCATATTTGCAAAAGAAATCGGCCATGTTTCCATCGAGTCATTACGTTACATCCGTTTGTCATGTTTCCCATCTGTAAGCAATCGGCATTTTCTTCTTTAATTTTCCCTCGGGTCGTGACATCATATCCGTATGCAAGTCGCCATGTTTCATATTTCATTCAGGCTGTGACATCACATCCATAGACAAATAGACATGTGTCTGTGGATCTGAGACATCACTTCCGCCTTATACCTGCGTAAACGAATGCAATTTTTGAAGTATTTACGTTGTCTGTCTAGAGATGGGTGAACACTTGCTACCTTCTTACCTTCTCAGATAAAGGGGAGAACCACAGGAGGGGGAGGGGCGGCGAAGGTGAGTAGGTCACTTTGTCTTAGCTAACTCACCTTCACTCTCTCTCTCTCTCTCTCTCTCTCTCTCTCTCTCTCTCTCTCTCTCTCTCTCTCATCCAATTCATCGCCTCGTAACTCCATCTTCTTCATTTTCTTTAGTTCCTGACTTTCTCCCTTTCTCCGGCCTCGAGTTAATATCTACCGAGGGAAGGAACAATGGCGTGAGGTGTCTACAGGTGTGACAGTTAACCATACAACACATATTTATATTTCCTGCGAGTTTATATATATATATATATATATATATATATATATATATATATATATATATATATATATAATATATATATATATATATATAGGCTATATATATACATATATATAGTTATATTTTTTTTTTTTTTTTTTTTTTTTTTTTTTTTTTTTTTTTTTTTGGCAATCGACGAAAAAAAACTGTATAGACCTCTAATGTATTTTCCTCCTCTTTGCTTCTTTTGCTTTTATATTATGCATTAATTAAGGTGGGAGATATTTTTATTGTTATTATTATTATTATTGTTTTCTTTAAGTTGATCGTTTATTAAGTTTGATTTTGTGTGACCGCTTCTGACATATCGTTTGCTTAGATTGCTTGGAGGAACAGATCCAGCGACCGCAGGCTTTACAGTTGTGGTTCATGGGTGGGTTAAGTTAGGTTAGGTTAGGTTCTAGGTTCACGATCTAAAGAAAATAAGCGTTCAGTATCCCTCAAAAACACATGTAAATACTTGCAAACATTCTAATGTCTCATAAAAGCGTTCACTGGTCTTAAGAAAAACTGCAATTGTTCCCATAAAACACATTATAAATCCTTAAAAATGTTCATATGATTAAAAAGAACGTTCAAGGCGCGCTAGCAACTTCACTATCCCCTAAAGATTTCATGGAGCTCCTTAAAAACGTTCAAGGTCCCCTAAAAAACGTTCAAAGTCCTTAAATTTGTTTTTACAACATGCTATGTACAAACGTTCAGAGCCTTAAAGCAAGTCAGGGTGTAATAGGGAGTTTCAGAACCGGATTGCAGTCGAGGTTAAGTCATACATAGACACATACGCTATGAACGTCCCCTATACACACGTTCATGGGACTTATATAAATGTTCATAACCCCCCCCCCCCCAAAAAAAGTTCGTAATTCTTCCCTAAAATGTTCATATTCTCTTTAAAACGTTCAGTCCCCTTAAAACGTTCACAGTCCCCTTAAATCGTTTATAGTCCTCTTAAGACATTCATAGTGCAATTAAACCGTTAATACTCCCCTCACAACATTTATGGGAACTCCAAAAACATTTCTAATCACCAGAAACTTTCATAGATCTTAAAACCGTTTAAAGTCCACCAAAAAAAATATCATAGGACTAAAAAAAAAAAGAGTATATTCCCGAAGAAAAACTTTAATATTCCCCTATTTTTTTTTTAATAAAGAGCCTTAAAACATCATTTAATTTACGTGTGTTCGTCTGTGTGTCGTGACAGAATACAAGAGGTCGGCGTGTGACAGGGAGAGGACCCGGATGCGAGACATGAACAACGCCTTCGATCTACTGAGGGAGAGACTACCCTTCTCTAAGCCCCTGGGCAAGAAGTGTAATAAGATGGACAGTCTCAGGTACTTGACACTCTAGTACAGTCTTAAGTACAGAGTCTATTTTTAAGTCTATAGTTTAGCTTGGGTTTAGTACAGTCTTCCTAAGTCTAGTAAAGTCCAGATCAATAATACAGCCTACACAGTCTTTCTTGAGTCTAGTACCGTGTTAACAGTTTTATACAGTCTAGCATTAGTCTAGGTCACAGCGTACAGTCACGGAAAAGAGTCCTGTCAGTCCTCTCTCCTATCCATGAACCCTGGAGACTCATGAACCTGTGAATCCGAGACACGCGACCCAATGCACCATCTATGGGCCTAACAATCTATGATGTCTCGGATTCACAGGTTCCTGAGTCTCAGATGGGAGGACTGACAGGACTTTTTTCCTTGACTGTAGTGTAGAAAGTGATGGAGAGTATATATCAATGTTTTAGAGATACAACTTTTTCAAGGGAATATGTAAACACAAGCAACATCAAGGGACTCTGTAAACACAAGCAACATCAAGGGACTCTGTAAACACAAATAGCGTCAAGGGACTCTGTAAACACAAACAACATCAAGGGACTCTGTAAACACAAACAACATCAAGGGACTCTGTAAACACAAGCAACATCAAGGGACTCTGTAAACACAAATAGCGTCAAGGGACTCTGTAAACACAAATAGCGTCAAGGGACTCTGTAAACACAAACAACATCAAGGGACTCTGTAAACACAAACAACGTCAAGGGACTTTAAACACAAACAACATCAAGGGACTCTGTAAACACAAACAACATCAAGGGACTCTGTAAACACAAACAACGTCAAGGGACTCTAAACACAAACAACATCAAGGGACTCTGTAAACACAAATAGCATCAAGGGACTCTGTAAACACAAACAACGTCAAGGGACTCTAAACACAAACAACATCAAGGGACTCTGTAAACACAAATAGCATCAAGGGACTCTGTAAACACAAATAGCGTCAAGGGACTCTGTAAACACAAACAACGTCAAGGGACTCTGTAAACACAAATAGCGTCAAGGGACTCTGTAAACACAAGCAACATCAAGGGACTCTGTAAACACAAATAGCGTCAAGGGACTCTGTAAACACAAACAACGTCAAGGGACTCTGTAAACACAAATAGCATCAAGGGACTCTGTAAACACAAGCAACATCAAGGGACTCTAAACACAAACAACGTCACGGGACTCTAAACACAAACAACATCAAGGGACTCTGTAAACACAAATAGCATCAAGGGACTCTGTAAACACAAATAGCGTCAAGGGACTCTGTAAACACAAACAACGTCAAGGGACTCTGTAAACACAAATAGCGTCAAGGGACTCTGTAAACACAAGCAACATCAAGGGACTCTGTAAACACAAATAGCGTCAAGGGACTCTGTAAACACAAACAACGTCAAGGGACTCTGTAAACACAAATAGCATCAAGGGACTCTGTAAACACAAGCAACATCAAGGGACTCTAAACACAAACAACGTCAAGGGACTCTGTAAACACAAACAACATCAAGGGACTCTGTAAACACAAATAGCGTCAAGGGACTCTGTAAACACAAATAGCGTCAAGGGACTCTGTAAACACAAATAGCGTCAAGGGACTCTGTAAACACAAACAACGTCAAGGGACTCTGTAAACACAAATAGCGTCAAGGGACTCTGTAAACACAAACAACGTCAAGGGACTCTGTAAACATAAATAGCGTCAAGGGACTCTGTAAACACAAGCAACATCAAGGGACTCTGTAAACACAAATAGCATCAAGGGACTCTGTAAACACAAGCAACATCAAGGGACTCTGTAAACACAAATATCATCAAGGGACTCTGCAAACACAAACAACGTCAAGGGACTCTGTAAGCACAAACAACGTCAAGGGACTCTGTAAACACAAACAACGTCAAGGGACTCTAAACACAAACAACGTCAAGGGACTCTGTAAACACAAACAACGTCAAGGGACTCTAAACACAAACAACGTCAAGGGACTCTGTAAACACAAATAGCATCAAGGGACTCTGTAAACACAAGCAACATCAAGGGACTCTGTAAACACAAGCAACATCAAGGGACTCTGTAAACACAAACAACATCAAGGGACTCTGTAAACACAAACAACGTCAAGGGACTCTGTAAACACAAACAACGTCAAGGGACTCTGTAAACACAAATAGCATCAAGGGACTCTGTAAACACAAGCAACATCAAGGGACTCTAAACACAAACAACGTCAAGGGACTCTGTAAACACAAACACCGTCAAGGGACTCTGTAAACACAAACAACATCAAGGGACTCTGTAAACACAAATAGCGTCAAGGGACTCTGTAAACACAAATAGCGTCAAGGGACTCTGTAAACACAAATAGCGTCAAGGGACTCTGTAAACACAAACAACGTCAAGGGACTCTGTAAACACAAATAGCGTCAAGGGACTCTGTAAACACAAACAACGTCAAGGGACTCTGTAAACACAAGCAACATCAAGGGACTCTGTAAACACAAATAGCATCAAGGGACTCTGTAAACACAAGCAACATCAAGGGACTCTGTAAACACAAATAGCATCAAGGGACTCTGTAAACACAAACAACGTCAAGGGACTCTGTAAGCACAAACAACGTCAAGGGACTCTGTAAACACAAACAACGTCAAGGGACTCTAAACACAAACAACGTCAAGGGACTCTGTAAACACAAACAACGTCAAGGGACTCTAAACACAAACAACGTCAAGGGACTCTGTAAACACAAATAGCATCAAGGGACTCTGTAAACACAAACAACGTCAAGGGACTCTAAACACAAACAACATCAAGGGACTCTGTAAACACAAATAGCATCAAGGGACTCTGTAAACACAAATAGCATCAAGGGACTCTGTAAACACAAGCAACATCAAGGGACTCTGTAAACACAAGCAACATCAAGGGACTCTGTAAACACAAACAACATCAAGGGACTCTGTAAACACAAACAACGTCAAGGGACTCTGTAAACACAAACAACGTCAAGGGACTCTGTAAACACAAATAGCATCAAGGGACTCTGTAAACACAAGCAACATCAAGGGACTCTAAACACAAACAACGTCAAGGGACTCTGTAAACACAAACAACATCAAGGGACTCTGTAAACACAAACAACATCAAGGGAGTCTGTAAACACAAACAACATCAAGGGACTCTGTAAACACAAATAGCATCAAGGGACTCTGTAAACACAAGCAACATCAAGGGACTCTGTAAACACAAACAACGTCAAGGGACTCTAAACACAAACAACATCAAGGGACTCTGTAAACACAAGCAACATCAAGGGACTCTGTAAACACAAACAACATCAAGGGACTCTGCAAACACAAACAACGTCAAGGGACTCTGTAAACACAAACAACGTCAAGGGACTCTGTAAACACAAATAGCATCAAGGGACTCTGTAAACACAAGCAACATCAAGGGACTCTAAACACAAACAACGTCAAGGGACTCTGTAAACACAAACAACATCAAGGGACTCTGTAAACACAAACAACATCAAGGGAGTCTGTAAACACAAACAACATCAAGGGACTCTGTAAACACAAATAGCATCAAGGGACTCTGTAAACACAAGCAACATCAAGGGACTCTGTAAACACAAACAACGTCAAGGGACTCTAAACACAAACAACATCAAGGGACTCTGTAAACACAAGCAACATCAAGGGACTCTGTAAACACAAACAACGTCAAGGGACTCTAAACACAAACAACATCAAGGGACTCTGTAAACACAAGCAACATCAAGGGACTCTAAATACAAACAACGTCAAGGGACTCTAAACACAAACAACATCAAGGGACTCTGTAAACACAAATAGCATCAAGGGACTCTGTAAACACAAGCAACATCAAGGGACTCTGTAAACACAAACAACGTCAAGGGACTCTAAACACAAACATCAAGGGACACTGTAAACACAAGCAACATCAAGGGACTCTGTAAACACAAACAACGTCAAGGACTCTAAACACAAACAACGTCAAGGGACTCTGTAAACACAAACAACATCAAGGGACTCTGTAAACACAAACAACGTCAAGGGACTCTGTAAACACAAGCAACATCAAGGGACTCTGTAAACACAAACAACATCAAGGGACTCTGTAAACACAAACAACGTCAAGGGACTCTGTAAACACAAGCAACATCAAGGGACTCTGTAAACACAAGCAACATCAAGGGACTCTAAACACAAACAACGTCAAGGGACTCTAAACACAAATAGCATCAAGGGACTCTGTAAACACAAGCAACATCAAGGGACTCTAAATACAAACAACGTCAAGGGACTCTAAACACAAACAACATCAAGGGACTCTGTATACACAAATAGCATCAAGGGACTCTGTAAACACAAGCAACATCAAGGGACTCTGTAAACACAAACAACGTCAAGGACTCTAAACACAAACATCAAGGGACTCTGTAAACACAAGCAACATCAAGGGACTCTGTAATCACAAGCAACATCAAGGGACTCTGTAAACACAAGCAACATCAAGGGACTCTGTAAACACAAACAACGTCAAGGGACTCTAAACACAAACAACGTCAAGGGACTCTGTAAACACAAACAACGTCAAGGGACTCTGTAAACACAAACAACGTCAAGGGACTCTGTAAACACAAATAGCGTCAAGAGACTCTGAAAACACAAGCAACATCAAGGGACTCTGTAAACACAAACAACGTCAAGGGACTCTAAACACAAACAACGTCAAAGGACTCTGTAAACACAAACAACGTCAAGGGACTCTGTAAACACAAACAACATCAAGGGACTCTAAACACAAACAACATCAAGGGACTCTAAACACAAACATCAAGGGACTCTGTAAACATAAATAGCGTCAAGGGACTCTGTAAACACAAACAACATCAAGGGACTCTAAACACAAACATCAAGGGACTCTGTAAACATAAATAGCGTCAAGGGACTCTGTAAACACAAGCAACATCAAGGGACTCTGTAAACACAAATAGCATCAAGGGACTCTGTAAACACAAACAACGTCAAGGGACTCTGTAAACACCCGATGCAGTGCAATAACATTCATAGTAGAACAGTCGCCGATAGGGAGAGAGTCTACCAGTCTAACTAATATTATTGTCTATGTTCCAGCGGCAGAGATCGCTTCCCTTCCAAACTAGAGACGCTGAGGTAAGTGTCCGAGTGTGTGTTTTGTGATTATAATTAGGAGAAAAATTTATCTTTGTAACCTTCGGGAATCTGCCATCGTGACATAAGACTTTATTTAGTTTTTAATGAATTTCCGGTTATGGGTAAGATAACTATAGGAAATAATCCAAATGAAACCTAACCTAATTTAAACCAATCAAATTTAACCTAACTTAACACAAACCTGCCTAAGTTATCCCAGTTAAACTTAAACTAATCCGAACTCAATTCAATCCAATCCAAAACTTAACCTTACCTAACCTAACCCAACCAAGATACCGTCTCCAGTAAGTTGTGTCAAGGGGAACCGATCACGACACTGTTGGCTGTTGACACTTATTCATACTCACATAAACACTTATTTAATCATCTGTTTGTTCATATGCCAGTTAACTACCCGGTCTCGTCACTCGACAGGGTGGTAGTTAGAGGGAGAGACGTGTATGTGTGTGTGTGTAATAGTCCTCCCCGGGTACTAACACTACTCCCACTGTCCACCAGGTATATATTATGATTATCTACGTGATCATCTATGGCCAGTCAGAAGTTTCCAAAAAAACATAGAAGGTTATTGGTCTCAGTCAATCATCCCTATATAGTGTAACATGTGGGTATGTATGTAGTGCGTGAGTCTATATGGTTTATCTACAGATACATAACCTCAGCGAAATCTAGTAATATAACACATCAAGGTTATATTATGTAACGATCAGAAATGTAAAAATAGAAATATAGTTAAAAAAAATAGTCATCAATATGGTACTTCCTGCAACAAACTCAGTAATTAGATGTTATTTATCCGATGAAGTGTCCTGGGAATGGATGGCAGACCTGGGCTACACTTCTGGGGAAAGGTGGGGATTGGCAGCCCTGCGACCAGCTGATCACCTCCCACCCGCCACAGGTGTTCCTCACACACCTGTGCTCAGTTACCGCCCGCCAATATTATTTCATTTTCCCATGACACTTTAATTCATAAAGGTCTTCTTGCAATGTAGGCCATGAGGAGTTTGTTACCTGTATATGCTCTAAATTATAACTCGTTAATCAAATCGTAATTTATACAGAATTTGGTGATTTCTCAATAAATAGAAGAATCTTAACTTTTTTTTTTTACAAGACTTGGGGACGAGCGTGACACGTGTGTGCTTGACGAGGTAATGTGACCCCTGTGTGGCTGACGTCAAGGGTGAGACTAGTGTGTCCTCCCTGGCTGCCATAACGTTCACCACCCACGTTATATTATCCCGAATTTGAAGGCCAAAATGTCGACTCTTCAGTGGAGTGTCAAATATTGATTTAGTCTATTTTACCGTCGTACTTTGGAAAAGTGTATCACATTCATAAATAACAGCAATAAAAGCATATGGTGTAATAAAACAGTTATGCAACACGGATAATTTAAAAGAATGTCAGAAGTTGTGTTTGAAGTCACGTGCAAAAAAAAAACGCGCGCGAAAAGCCTTTGTTAGTCAGGTCAAGAAAGGATGGATCAGGAGGATTAAGCAAGCAAATCCAAGGCTGTGACAGGAGAGGACACAGTATCATGGGCGGATCCAGGGGGTCCTGGGGGTCCGGACCTCCTTTTCATCAAAAATTCCAATACTTCAATACTTTTACTTTAATGTAGTATATTACTCAGTCATTTTTGTTTAGTAAAAAGTAATTACTATTGACATCAGAATGTCTCCTAATATTCAGTGCCCATGGCTTCAAAATGGCCCACGATATTGATAAGATTAAAAAAAAATAAAGTTGGGGTATTAAAACACCCCTCCAAAACCCTCAGCTGGGTGGGCTCGCTGTGCTAGCCAAGTTCCCCCATCCACACCATCTTGGACACCCCTTTTGATATTCCTGGATCCGCCCCTGAGTATCCCGTCGTCTGATACATGCTGTACACTGGTGCTGTCACCCGGTATCCTGCCAGCTGTTTTATCACAACCAGAAATTCCTGTTGAATCAAAGTGCAGTGTCTCAACCTCACCTACGTTAGTGGATCCTGACCTAACCTTACCTAACTTAACCAAGCCTTGCCTAGCTTACCCTAACCTAACCTTGTCTAACAGCCTATATTTAACTAGCCTAACCTAACCTAAGCAAACCAAACCAAACCAAACTTAACCTAACAACCAAACTTAACTACCCAATCAGTGTTAGGTTTTTAATTATCAGGTAAAATAAGCTGGGGTGCCTAATTTTCAGGTAATTCCACTTTCTTATACAGTGAGTGTTAGTCAAATGTGCTCTAAGGTAAAATATTAAAATTCGTTATCTCTTCTTTTCCCTCTATATTTAGTGTTATAAATCGAGGAGCAACGGATTTAAGTTGGATAAGTTTAGGTTTAGGAGGGAGATAGGAAGGAACTGGTTCACAAATAGGGTGGTGGACGCGTGGAACAAGCTTAGCAACTTTGTAGTAAGTGCTGGAACGCTGGAAGTTTTAAAAAGAGGCTAGATAGATTCATGGATGATAGAGAGTGGTGGTAACTCTGGATAGGAGCTGCCATGCACATTGCACAGGCCAACCGGCCTATTGCAGACTCCTTATTTTCTTATGTTCTTATGTTGTAAAAACGACTTTAATTCTCTCTCTCTCTCTCTCTCTCTCTCTCTCTCTCTCTCTCTCTCTCTCTCTCTCGGATTAATCTGCTTCCGTTCAGAAATACAGGAAATTTATTCTATTAATACTGGCAAGATAAGGAACCGATCGACCCGCGCGTTGTAATTACAATTCTATATCCCAGAGATTTACGGAGTAATGCTCTCTCTCTCTCTCTCGATCAAGGAATAGCTAATTCCTTGCCCAAGTCAAGGAAACAATAGTATAATTACCTAGGAACTATATTGGTAATAATTGTGACAGCGAGAGAGGTAACACGAGTAGTTCACAAGATCACAGTAGTGATAAAAAAAATCTGGTGGTTCCCAGTACCACAACAAGAGTGTACCGACAGGAGGCAGGTGCAACAACAGCAGGGTACAGATCATCGTGCGTTAACCCTGGTGATAGAAGGACAGGTTTTTGTTATTCTCTTCATGTGGAATGATGTTGAGATTTATTGATTCATTCAACAGTTCGTAGGCTCACTGCCAGGTGGCGGATACAAACAAGAGAGTTTATATTATTATACCGGCAGTGGATTATCAAAAGTGGCCCCCATCTTTGTTTCGTATCTTAAATTGGCAAAATAAATATGTTCTTTAATCTTCAGTAACACTCACTTGATGTGATGCTGTGTTCGTGTTTGGCTTTTCATTACAACTAATATGATTTAATCTATTCCATCCCACAGGAGATAACCCAGTAGTAGACCACGATGGCCAGCATTATTTTAGAGGAGTTAAATATAATTATCGTACCAGAATTACGTCTAAATTATCGGTGGTGCCATTAGTGACTTCCTATGGTAGGAAGACTTTAATACGCGAATCATCCCTGAAGAGGTGTAACATAATATACTGTACTATAAGTAGAGCCATAGGGAGTAATTAAAACTGAAACGGTTATTGATATTCCTATTTATATTATCTTTTCGACATTGTTACTATGCAGTTGGTAATCTTACTGCACAATTACGGTGAACTCTGCCCAAGATATTCTTTGTGATATAAGGATAGACGTCATTAAAATTCACAGCTGCTTGTCTCGCAGTACAGAACGTGTGGTTCGCGTTTGCCAGGCGGACACCCGCAGACTTTAATAAAGCTTATTCTCAAATTACAGAGACTACCTTGAGCAGAGTTCACCGTAATTGGGTAGAAAGATTACCAATCGCAAAATAACAATGCCGAAAAGATAATATGAATAGGAATATCAATAACCGTTCCAGTCTTAATTACTCCCTATACTATGGTTGTGTGGGAAGGGATAGCATAACAGAACACATCTCTTATAGCAAGCAGTAAGAATGAGGGAAGTGTGTTGTCTGTGCTTCTTGGTACTGATTCCGGTCATTCTGCAGTAGGCAAACAGTGGATAAAGACGCGCGCGTGTGTATGTGTGTCTATATCAAATTCACACCTATAATATTTAGACAATATTTTCACGTATTTATATCAACAAACACTTCTTTGTTTTTCACCGTAAAATAGATAAGACAAAAAACTTGCATAGCACTTCAAAACCTCTGATAAAGATAACCAGGTTTGATCCATCTGTGCGTTACGGTATAAAGAAAAAAAATCATGTAACACGACACTTGATCAAGTTGTGATTTATAAACCAGTTTGATCCCCTTGACACTGTGTACAAGGATGAGTGATGTCAATGGTTCACGGGACAGACTCAAGTTCTCACGGGAAACACATCCTCATTTGATTGGGAGTGATAAAAGTGGGCAATTAATTAATATTATTGGACGCTCGCTTGATGGGACAGGAGTATGTGGCTCTACAAGTGTCCAGAGTGTAGCGTACGCGTCTCTGTGATTATGTTCTCCCAACACGCCAACAGAATCAGACAACACACACACACACACACACACACACGTACGTCCGTCCGCCCGTGCGTTTACAAACATCAAGCACAAACTGACTGTGTGTGTATGTGTATGTGTGTGTGTGTGTTCTACTCGTCCTGTACAGCCACAACCGTACACATCCTGGCTTCAATCTGCACCTTCCCCTTCTTAGTGGTCACCTGCCCAACCCACCTGCCTGGATAAACCACCGCTTGTCCTCTCTCCTCCCCCCTCCCTCACTCTCATTACCCCCTACTTCACTCAACCTTCCCACCTACCTAACCTTATTTTCCTCCCTCCCCCCTAACCTCACTCTCCCTCCCTCCCTTTCCCTCACTCTCCCTCCCTCCCTAACCTCACTTTCCCTCCCTCCTTTCCCTCACTCCCCCTCCCTCCCTAACCCTCACTCTCCTTCCATATCCCTCACTCTCCCTCCCTCCATACCTACCTTCCTTCACTCACTCCCTCCCTCCCTCCCTCCCTACTCTCCCTCCCTCCCTCCCTACTCTCCCTCCATGCCCCTCAACCACCCCCCCCTACTAACCTACCTACCTACATAACTACCTCCCTACCTACCTACTTACCTACCACTCTTCCTCCTTCCCTACCAACCACTCTTCCTCCCTCCCTACCTGCCACTCTTCCTCCCTCCCTACCTACCTAACACTCTTCCTCCATACCTACCTACCACTCTTCCTCCCTCCCTACCTACCACTCTTCCTCCCTCCCTACCTACCACTCTTCCTCCCCTCCTACCTACCACTCTTCCTCCCTCCCTACCTACCACTCTTCCTCCCTACCTACCTACCTAACACTCTTCCTCCATACCTACCTACACTCTTCCTCCCTCCCTACCTACCACTCTTCCTCCCTCCCTACCTACCACTCTTCCTCCCCTCCTACCTACCACTCTTCCTCCCTCCCTACCTACCACTCTTCCTCCCTACCTACCTACCACTCTTCCTCCCCTCCTACCTACCACTCTTCCTCCCTCCCTACCTACCACTCTTCCTCCCTCCCTACCTACCTACCTACCTACCACTCTTCCTCCCCTCCTACCTACCACTCTTCCTCCCTCCCTACCTACCACTCTTCCTCCCTCCCTACCTACCACTCTTCCTCCCTCCCTACCTACCACTCTTCCTCCCCTACCTACCTACCTACCACTCTTCCTCCCTCCCTACCTACCACTCTTCCTCCCTACCTACCACTCTTCCTCCCTCCCTACCTACCACTCTTCCTCCCTACCTACCACTCTTCCTCCCTCCCTACCTACCACTCTTCCTCCCTCCCTACCTACCACTCTTCCTCCCTCCCTACCTACCACTCTTCCTCCCCTCTCCTCCTTCCTCCCTCCCTACCTACCACTCTTCCTCCCTCCCTACCTACCACTCTTCCTCCCTCCCTACCTACCACTCTTCCTCCCCTCCTACCTCCCACTCTTCCTCCCCTCCTACCTACCACTCTTCCTCCCTTCCTACCTACCACTCTTCCTCCCTCCCTACCTACCACTCTTCCTCCCTCCCTACCTACCACTCTCCTCCCTCCCTACCTACCACTCTTCCTCCCCTCCTACCTCCCTCCTCCTCCCTCCTCCTACCCTCTCCTCCCTCCCTCCCTTCCTCCCTACCTACCTACCACTCTTCCTCCCTCCCTACCTACCACTCTTCCTCCCTCCCTACCTACCACTCTTCCTCCCTCCCTACCTACCACTCTTCCCTCCCTCCCTACCTACCACTCTTCCTCCCCTCCTACCTCCACTCTCCTCCCTCCTACCTACCACTCTTCCTCCCTCCCTACCTACCACTCTTCCTCCCTCCCTACCTACCACTCTTCCTCCCTCCCTACCTACCACTCTTCCTCCCCTCCTACCTACCACTCTTCCTCCCTCCTACCTACCACTCTTCCTCCCTCCCTACCTACCTACCTACCTACCTACCACTCTTCCTCCCCTCCTACCTACCACTCTTCCTCCCTCCCTCCTCCCTCTATCTCCCTCCCTACCTACCTACCTACCTACCACTCTTCCTCCCCTCCTACCTACCACTCTTCCTCCCTCCCTACCTACCACTCTTCCTCCCTCCCTACCTACCACTCTTCCTCCCCCCTACCTACCTACCTACCAACCACTCTTCCTCCCCTCCTACCTACCACTCTTCCTCCCTCCCTACCTACCACTCTCCTCCCTCCCTACCTCCACTCTTCCTCCCTCCCTCCTACCCTCTTCCTCCCCTCCTACCTACCACTCTCCTCCCCTCCTCCTCCCTCTCCTCCCTCCTACCTACCCTCCTTCCTCCCTCCCTCCTACTTCCCTCCCTCCTACCACTCTTCCTCCCCTCCTTCTACCACTCTTCCTCCCTCCCTACCTACCACTCTTCCTCCCTCCCTACCTACCACTCTTCCTCCCTCCCTACCTCCCACTCTTCCTCCCGTCCTACCTACCACTCTTCCTCCCCTCCTACCTACCACTCTTCCTCCCTCCCTACCTACCCTCTTCCTCCCTCCCTACCTACCCTCTATCTCCCTCCCTCCTACCTACCTCCTCCCTCTCCTCCCTCCCTACCTCCCTCTTCCCTCCTCCCTACCTACCCTCTCCTCCCTCCCTCCTCCCTCTTCCTCCCTCCCTACCTACCCTCTTCCTCCCTCCCTACCTCCCTCTCCTCCCCTCCTACCTCCACTCTCCTCCCTCCCTACCTACCCCTCTCCTCCCTCCCTCCTCCTACCTACCTCCCTCTCCTCCCTCCTACCTACCCTCTTCCTCCCTCCCTATCACCCTCTCCTCCCTCCCTACCTACCACTCTCCTCCCTCCCTACCTCCCCTCTTCCTCCCTCCCTACCTACCACTCTTCCTTCCCTCCTCCCTACCACTCTCCTCCCTCCCTACCTCCCTCTCCTCCCTCCCTACCTACCACTCTCCTCCCTCCCTACCTACCCTCTCTCCTCCCTCCTCCTACCCTCTCCTCCCTCCCACCTACCACTCTCCTCCCTCCCTACCTACCCTCTCCTCCCTCCCTCCTACCCTCTCCTCCCCTCCTCCTACCCTCTTCCTCCCTCCCTACCTATCTTTCTCCCTACCTACCTACCACTCTTCCTCCCTCCCTACCTACCACTCTCCCTCCCTCCTACCTCCCTCTCCTCCCTCCCTCCTACCACTCTCCTCCCTCCTACCTCCCCTCTCCTCCCTCCCTCCCTACCACTCTCCTCCCTCCTACCTCCCCTCTTCCTCCCTCCCTCCCTCCTACCTACCACTCTCTCCTCCCTCCTCCTACCCTCCTCCTCCCTACCTCCCTACCCTCTCTCCTCCCTCCCTACCTCCCTCTTCCTCCCTACCTACCTCTCTCCTTCCCTCCCTACCCCCACTCTCCTCCCTCCCTCCCTCCCTACCTCCCCTCCTCCCTCCCTCCTACCCTCTCTCCTCCCTCCTCCTACCTACCTCCTCCCTACCACTCTCCTCCCTCCCTCCCCCACTCTCCTCCCTCCCTCCCTACCTACCCTCTCCTCCCTACCTACCTCCACTCTTCCTCCCTCCCTACCTACCACTCTCTCCTCCCTACCTCCCTACCTACCACTCTCCTCCCACCTACCTCCACTCTCCTCCCTACCTCCCACCCTCTCCTCCCTACCTCCCTCCCTACTCCCTCTCCCTCCCTCCCTACCTCCACTCTCCTCCCTCCTACCCCCACTCTCCTCCCTCCTCCTACCTACCTCCCTCTCCCTCCCCCCTCCTACCCTCTCCTCCCTACCTCCTCCCTCTCCTCCCTACCTACCCCCACTCTTCCTCCCTCCCTCCCTCCCTACTCCACTCTCCTCCCTCCTCCACTCTTCCTCCCTCCTCCCTCTCCCTCCCTACCTACCTACCCTCTTCCTCCCTCCCTACCTCCCTCTCTCCTCCCTCCTACCTACCCCTCTCCTCCCTACCTACCCCCACTCTCCTCCCTCCCTACCTACCCTCTCCTCCCTACCTCCCCTCTTCCTCCCTACCTACTCCCCTCTCCTCCCTCCCTCCCTACCCCTCTCCTCCCTCCTACCCTCTCCTCCCTCCTACCCCCCTCTCCTCCTCTCCCTACCTACCCTCTTCCTCCCTCCCTACCACTCTCCCCCTCCCTCCTCCCTCTCCTCCCTACCTCCCTCCTCTCCTCCCTCCCTACCTACCACTCTTCCTCCCTACCTACCACCCACTCTTCCTCCCTACCTACCTACCCTCTTCCTCCCTCCCTACCTCCACTCTTCCTCCCTCCCTACCTCCCTACCTACCTACCACTCTCCTCCCCTCCTACCTACCACTCATCCTCCCTACCTACCTACCTACCTACCACTCTACCTCCCTACCTACCTACCGCTCTTCCTCCCTACCTACCCTCTCCTCCCACCCTACCTACCACTCTTCCTCCCTACCTACCCACCACTCTTCCTCCCTCCTACCTACCTACCACTCTTCCTCCCTACCTACCTACCACTCTTCCTCCCTACCTACCACTCTTCCTCCCTCCCTACCTACCACTCTTCCTCCGTACCTACCCACCACTCTTCCTCCCTACCAACCACTCGTCCTCCCTCACTCCCTACCCACCACTCTTCCTCCCTCCCTCCTAACTCTCCTCCCTCCCTCCCCCACTCTCCTCCCTCTCTCCCTACCTACCACTCTTCCTCCCTCCCTACCTACCACTCTTCCTCCCTACCTACCCACCACTCTTCCTCCCTACCTACCTACCACTCTTCCCCCCTCCCTACCCACCACTCTTCCTCCCTCCCTCCCTACCTACCACTCTTCATCCCTACCCACCTACCACTTTTCCTCCCTCTCTCCCTACCTACCACTCTTCCTTCCTCCCTCCCTACCTACCACTCTTCCTTCCTCCCTACCTACCTACCACTCTTCCTCCCTCCCTACGCACCACTCTTCCTCCCTCCCTACCTAAAACTCTTCCTCCCTCCCTACCCACCACTCTTCCTCCCTCTCTCCCTAACTACCCCTCTTCCTCTCTAAAACCTACCACTCTTCCTCCCTCCCGACCTACCACTCTTCCTCCCTAAAACCTTCCACTCTTCCTCCCTACCTACCTACCCCTCTTCCCCCCTCCCTCCCTACCTACCACTCTTCCTCCCTGCCTACCGACCACTCTTCCCCCCTCCCTCCCTAACTACCAATCTTCCTCCCTAAAACCTACCACTCTTCCTCCCTCCCGACCTACCACTCTTCCTCCCTCCCTACCTACCACTCTTCCTCCCTATCTACCACTCTTCCTCCCTCCCTACCTACCACTCTTCCTCCCTCCCTACCTACCACTCTTCCTCCCTCCCTCCCTCCCTCCTTTCCTCTCACTCTCCCCCCTTCCCACCCTCCACCCCTCACTCTCCCACCCTCCACCCCTCACTCTTCCACCCTCCACCCCTCACTCTCCCACCCTCCACCCCACACTCTCCCACCCTCCACCCCTCACTCTCCCACCCTCCACCCCTCACTCTCCCACCCTCCACCCCTCACTCTCCTACCCTCCACCCCTCACTCTCCCCCCCTCCACCCCTCACTCTCCCCCCCTCACTCTCCCACCCTCCACCCCTCACTCTCCCCCTCACGTTCCCACCCTCCCCCCCTCACTCTCCCACCCTCCACCCCTCACTCTCCTACCCTCCACCCCTCACTCTCCCTCCCTCCACCCCTCACTCTCCCTCCCTCCACCCCTCACTCTCCCTCCCTCCACCCCTCACTCTCCCACCCTTCACCCCTCACTCTACCACCGTCCACCCCTCACTCCCCTCCCACCACCCCTCACTCTCCCCCCCCTCCACCCCTCACTCTCCCACCCTCCACCCCTCACTCTCCCCCCTCCACCCCTCACTCTCCCACCCTCCACCCCTCACTCTCCTACCCTCCACCCCTCACTCTCCCACCCTCCACCCCTCACTCTCCCCCCCTCACTCTCCCACCCTCCCCCCCCCACTCTCCCACCCTCCACCCCTCACTCTCCCACCCTCTACCCCTCACTCTTCCTCCCTCCACCCCTCACTCTCCCACCCTCCACCCTCACTCTCCCACCCTCCACCCCTCACTCTCCCACCCTCCACCCCTCACTCTCCCACCCTCCACCCCTCACTCTCCCACCCTCCACCCCTCACTCTCCCACCCTCCCTCCCTCCCTCTCCCACCCTCCACCCCTCACTCTCCCCCCCTCACTCTCCCACCCTCCACCCCTCACTCTCCCACCCTCCACCCCTCACTCTCCTACCCTCCACCCCTCACTCTCCCACCCTCCACCCCTCACTCTTCCCCTCACTCTCCCACCCTCCACCCCTCACTCTCCCCCCTCACTCTCCCACCCTTCCCCCTCACTCTCCCACCCTCCACCCCTCACTCTCCTACCCTCCACCCCTCACTCTCCCACCCTCCCCCTCACTCTCCCACCCTCCACCCCTCACTCTCCTACCCTCCACCCCTCCCTCTCCCACCCTCACCCCTCACTCTCCCACCCTCCACCCCTCACTCTCCCACCCCCACCCCTCACTCTCCCACCCTCCACCCCTCACTCTCCCTCCCTCCACCCCTCACTCTCCCACCCTCCACCCTCACTCTCCTACCCTCCACCCCTCACTCTCCCACCCTCCACCCCTCACTCTCCCCCCCTCACTCTCCCACCCTCCCCCCTCACTCTCCCACCCTCCACCCCTCACTCTCCCACCCTTCACCCCTCACTCTCCCACCCTTCACCCCTCACTCTCCCACCCTCCACCCCTCACTCTCCCACCCTCCACCCCTCACTCTCCCACCCTCCCCCCCCTCACTCTCCCACCCACCACCCCTCACTCTCCCACCCTCCACCCCTCACTCTCCCACCCTCCCCCCCTCACTCTCCCACCCTCCACCCCTCACTCTCCCACTCTCCACCCATCACTCTCCCACCCTTCACCCCTCACTCTCCCACCCTTCACCCCTCACTCTCCCACCCTCCACCCCTCACTCTCCCACCCTCCACCCCTCTCTCTCCCACCCTCCACCCCTCACTCTCCCACCCTCCCCCCCTCACTCTCCCACCCTCCCCCTCACTCTCCCACCCTCCACCCCTCACTCTCCCACCCTCCACCCCTCACTCTCCCCCCTCACTCTCCCACCCTCCCCCCTCACTCTCCCACCCTTCACCCCTCACTCTCCCACCCTTCACCCCTCACTCTCACACCCTCCCCCCTCATTCTCCCACCCTCCACCCCTCACTCTCCCACCCTCCACCCCTCACTCTCCCACCCTCCACCCCTCACTCTCCTACCCTCCACCCCTCACTCTCCCACCCTTCACCCCTCACTCTCCCACCCTCCACCCCTCACTCTCCCACCCACCACCCCTCACTCTCCCACCCTCCACCCCTCACTCTCCCACCCTCCACCCCTCACTCTCCCACCCTCCACCCCTCACTCTCCTACCCTCCACCCCTCACTCTCCCACCCTCCACCCCTCACTCTCCCCCCTCACTCTCCCACCCTCCACCCCTCACTCTCCCACCCTCCACCCCTCACTCTCCCACCCTTCACCCCTCACTCTCCCTCCCTTCACCCCTCACTCTCCCTCCCTCCACCCCTCACTCTCCCACCCACCACCACTCACTCTCCCACCCTCCCCCCTCACTCTCCCACCCTCCCCCCCTCACTCTCCCACCCTCCACCCCTCACTCTCCCACCCTCCACCCCTCACTCTCCTACCCTCCACCCTTCACTCTCCCACCCTCCCCCCCTCACTCTCCCTCCCTCCACCCCTCACTCTCCCTCCCTCCACCCCTCACTCTCCCTCCCTCCACCCCTCACTCTCCCCCCTCCACCCCTCACTCTCCCTCCCTCCACCTCTCACTCTCCCACCCTCCACCCCTCACTCTCCCACCCTCCACCCCTCACTCTCCTACCCTCCACCCCTCACTCTCCCACCCTCCACCCCTCACTCTTCCACCCTCCACCCCTCACTCTCCCACCCTCCACCCCTCACTCTCCCACCCTCCACCCCTCACTCTCCCACCCTCCACCCCTCACTCTCCCTCCCTCCAACCCTCACTCTCCCTCCCTCCACCCCTCACTCTCCCTCCCTCCACCCCTCACTCTCCTACCCTCCACCCCTCACTCTCCCTCCCTCCACCTCTCACTCTCCCTCCCTCCACCCCTCACTCTCCCTCCCTCCACCCCTCACTCTCCCTCCCTCCACCCCTCACTCTCCCACCCTCCACCCCTCACTCTCCCCCTCGCTCTCGTCACCAACACTAGTCATTAAGGTCTCCTATTGATCGGGAATAGTATGGCAATTCATTCCTTTTCATCAACTCTTTCTCACTATTTTGTTGCTCCATTTATCAACGTAACTGGTGTAATTGGACCTCTCTCTCTCTCTCTCTCTCTCTCTCTCTCTCTCTCTCTCTCTCTCTCTCTCTCTCTGTATATGTGTGTGTGTGTGTGTGTGTGTGTGTGTGTCAGGCGAGAGTATACAGTGGTTCTCCTCTGTTAGTAAATATCTCACCTACGGTATAGTAAAGGGTGATCCACTAATGACGTCATTCAAGTCGGCACGTTACGTTGAACACAAAAATCAATACATTATACGAACAATGACCTGAGGTTACCTACACGAGATCATGGGTGTTTATATTTTAGAAGGGTCAAGAGCTCAGACAGTTTACCTAATATTTTGGGTCATATTTCCCTTCAAGAAATGGCTTTATAAAGTGGGTTCAGTGTTATCAGTTGACTCAGTGCCTGTTGAAAGTTTCAGATCACCTAAAGATAAGACGCCTCAGCTTTATTTCAGATGCTGATTAATGTAAACACGCTAACGTTAACCTAGTGGTAGCCTAAACCTCCCCAAGTAATATTAGGGGAAAGAGGTGGGGTATCTAAGCTTATCTTCAGGTGATCCTATTTTTCCAGCTTCATCCATTGGTACTTACCCAGTTCATCACAACAATTTATTACTGTATATTCTTATCTAGGGTTGCCATACGTCCGTATTTTCCCGGACATGTCCTCCATTTAGGTCTCGAAATCTTCATCCGGAAGTAATTTTTAAAATTCTTCAAAAGTCCGGAATTTCAGCTTCCATCATTTTCTCCACGGAAAGAAACATGAAACTGTAATGACGAGAGAGAGAGAGAAACTGTGAGAGAGGGCAGCTGGAAACAGTAGAGATCTCGTGCAATTTTCGTCAACTGATAAGTCACGTGTACCGTACCCCTGTACGGTGTTGTCAACTTAGCTGCTAGCAGTTTTTGGGCTAGCCTGTAGTGCCATGTACTGCTTTTCCTTGTTCTTCAGCCACTCGCATTATTATAATTTTGTTTGTATTTAGGTGCTATTACAGCCATAAATGAAATGCTGAAAGTATACCATTTTTTTTTCTTATGGCTTTTTTTTTACACAGGCATTTTAGCTATTTTCAAAAATAATCTAGCCACTTTCGCTTTATTATTTACGTGTTTACAACTGTGACGGTGACCGGTGGTTGGCCAGTCTTTAACCTGCAGTGACAGTGTTTGATCTTAGTCTTGGTTGTGGGTTTGTCGCTTGTTGCCACAGCTGGTGCTTACGATATGTTGTACTTTTCCAGAGCATAAAACGGTCATGGCTGCATCAAGGTTACATAGCACCAAAGTGTGTGCCAGGCCGGGGGGGGGGGGGGGGGCAGGATGTCTTCGGGAACGTCCTCTTTTTTTAATGTTCAGATATGGCAACCCTATTCTTATCATTATTATTATTATTTCCACCAATTCTCAGTTTCCTAACCGTTGACGGGATCATGTCTGTCTGTTCTTTGTTACAGCCTTCACGCGCGTCCACACCTTGTATAAGATATATACTTTACTACACTGCACTATACTATGCTATACCATACTGTACTACACTATACTATACTGTACTGTACTTTACTATACGGTACTGTACTTTACTATACGGTACTGTACTATACTATACTGCACTACTGTACTACACTATACTGCACTATGCTATATACTGTACTGTACTGTACTGTACTATACTATACTGTACTACTGTACTACACCATACAGTACTATACTATACTATACTGTACTACACTGTACTATACTGTACTATACTGTACTATACTGTACTGTACTACATTATACTATACTGTACTATACTGTACTATACTGTACTGTACTATACTATACTGTACTACTGTCCTACACTATACTGTACTATACTATATACTGTACTGTACTGTACTATATTGTACTGTACTATATTATACTATACTATACTGTACTGTACTATACTATACTATACTATACTATACTGTACTACACTATACTATACTGTACTGTACTGTACTATACTGTACTGTACTATACTATACTGTACTAATATCCTACACTATACTGTACTATACTATATACTGTGCTGTACTGTACTGTACTATACTGTACTGCACTATATTATACTGTACTACACTATACTGTACTATACTATACTATACCATACTGTACTGTACTCTACTGTACTATACTATACCATACTGTACTGTACTCTACTGTACTATACTATACTATATTGTACTACTGTACTACACTATCCTGTACTATACTATACTATACTGTACTATACGATACTATACTATACTATACTATACTATACTATACTATACTATGCTATACTATACTATACTATACTATACTATACTGTACTGTACTGTACTGCACTGTACTATACTATACTATACTATACTATACTATACTATACTATACTATACTATGCTGTACTATACTATGCTGTACTATACTATACTATACTATACTATACTATACTGTAATATACTATACTATACTATACGATACTATTCTATACTATACTATACTATACTATACTATACGATACTATACTATACTATACGATACGATACTATACTATACTATACAAATACTATACGATACTATTCTATACTATACTATACTATACTATACTATACTATACTATACTATACTATACGATACGATACTATACTATACTATACTATACTATACGATACGATTCTATACTATACTATGCTATACTATACGATACTATACTATACGATACGATACGATACTATACTATACTATACTATACTATACTATACTATACTATGCTGTACTATACTATACTATACTATACTATACTATACTATACTATACTGTAATATACTATACTATACTATACGATACTATTCTATACTATACTATACTATACTATACTATACGATACTATACTATACTATACGATACGATACTATACTATACTATACAAATACTATACGATACCATTCTATACTATACTATACTATACTATACTATACTATACTATACTATACGATACGATACTATACTATACTATACTATACTATACGATACGATTCTATACTATACTATGCTATACTATACGATACTATACTATACGATACGATGCGATACTATACTATACTATACTATACTATACTATACTATACTATGCTGTACTATACTATACTATACTATACTATACTATACTATACTATACTATACTATACTATACTATACTACACTATGCTGTACTATACTATACTATACTATACTACACTACACTACACTACACTACACTACACTACACTGTACTGTACTGTACTGTACTATACTGTACTGTACTATACTGTACTGTACTACACTATACTGTACTATACTATACTATACTATACTACACTGTACTGTACTGTACTGTACTATGCTATACTGTACTGTACTGTACTATACTATACTGTACTACACTATACTGTACTATGCTATACTATACTATACTATACTATACTATACTGTACTGTACTACTATACTATACTACACTACACTACACTACACTACACTGTACTGTACGGCACATACCGTACATAAATGCCATTTTGGTATAGAAGTATCAACTTGATAAGTTATGTTTTGAGAGACAAGTCAAAATTACAAATGGGTGTAAGTATGTTAGTAGTAAGGGTTATAGGTAGTGTGTTGTAACGATGTCGCTTCATTGTGACATCATATGGTTACCTGTGACATCATATAGTTACCTGTGACATCATCTACAGTAGTTAACTGTGACATCAAGTTGTAGCACTTGCCTCATGTTGTATCTTTAAGCTCACATTGTATCCTTGACATCGTACTCCCTCAGGCTGGCCATCCGTTATATCCGGCACCTGGACAACACGCTCTCCGTACCCATAGACGCCACTTACCCCGGCTACGACCCTCCGCCCTATCCAGTCACCTCGATTCCTCCAAATGTTCGCCTCCAGCACCGCATCTGCACCCCTCAGTCTGTCACCACTACCAGCCACTCCGCCTTGGCCATCTTCTCATCGGGGCAGGGGCTGGAGGGTTTGGAGTATCCTTATATGCCGCAGCCCCTCACCTCTACGTTCTCCCACGATTACCTGAGGGAGTCTTTCTGGCAACCCGAGACTCCGCTCTCAGAATACCAGTACTGAACCTCCCTACCTACCTTCTCAGTTACCGGTACTGACTTCTTTACTACTGTATGCTGGCTAGTCAGCAGCACAAACTGCTGGATTTTGTTATGTTGTGTCTTATCTGGGATAGTTTGTAAAACCTCAATAACCTTTGGAGTTTGGACCATTTGTTACTGTTGACATCCCAGACTTTGGGTATAACTTCTTACTGTAAGAGCTCCATACTAGTCACTGATAACCGTTACCAATGATTCAACTAGTTATGTACCATGTACAACATTTCTTACTCTCCATACTGTAGTCGATATTAGTGATTCCTTTCAGTCAAAAGTTGTATTTGTATATAGTATGTATAAACACTACAATGTGGTGTTGAGTGCCTTTCCATTTCATGTACAGTACTATATTTCCATAAATCTTTAAGTGAAAATATTAGTCTATGATGACATAGTGTGTTGAGTCTGTTCATTGTGTATTACTGTATTTCAACCTTTATTTTAATTATTCCTTGAGCCATGTTAAGGCTTGATGCTTAGCTTTACACTCCGTATAATTATCATGGTAAATAAAACTATTTTTAATTTAAATAAGCCCGAGACAAGAAATCAATAGAGACCGAATGCGAAAAGGACCTGGGTCTGTATGTTGACAATGAACTGAAGTTCTTGGGCCATTGTGAGAAGGTGAATAAAGCATCTAAACTAGTAGGTCCTATAAGAAGGTCGTTCAGATATCTAGACGATCCGTCCCTCTTAACAATCTTCAGGAGTGAGATGCTTTGCCGCCTGGATCACTGTCAATTGATTGAAAATGTCCAAAGGACCACCAGACTGGTACCTACACTTAGGCACCTCAGTTATCCAAAGAGATAGAGAGCGCCTGCAACTACCTAGCTTATACTAGAGACGGACATGGGGTGAAGGAACTGAGGTGTATAAACATCTGAAAGGGCACTACTCAGTCGAGTGCCCATTCCTGGAGCTAGCGGACACCCGCCCCACAAGGAGTCAGCTCAGGGTTGAAGAAGCCACAAGTCCAGAAAACTCTGAGGGCAAACTTTTCGGAGTAAGAATTGTGAATTCTTGGAACAACCTGCCAGAGAATGTCGTGACGGCACCAAGTGTGAGCTCTTTCAAGACCAGACTTGACCAACAATGGAGTAGGTTCAGAAACATTTAGCCCAAGGGGCTAACGAGCCAATCAGTGGCGAAGGGGATAAAATAAAAGAATGAACTTACTGGGGGAATCTGAAGAACTGAGGCCGAAAATGATATATTGCACGTACATCATGAGGCCATTTGTGAAGACTGTCAGCAAATGGATATTTCCTCCATTGATTATAAAGAACACATTTACTTTTCTTGCAGAAATTGTACTATGTAGATAGGTACAGTATTACAGTACTGGATGTGTTTGATGTCGAGTCCGTCAGCAGCAGTATTGTAATATGTGACCTCAAGAACACATTTACCCAGAAGAGAGAGAGTTTATATAACTGTACAATACCGCGAAATTTATATTTAGCTAAGTTGAATTGCCATTATGGGCTGTAAAAATCTGCAAGAAATCCTCAAGAAATAATGCAATTATAACCCGCAGTGTACCCTGACATGTGCACTATTGTTACTGGTGCTGGATGATTATTATAATGATAATAATAATTATTATTATCATCATCATCATCATCATCAATATTCATTATTATTGCCTCGCATTCTGTTTTTTCACTAGTTTTCTCAAATAAGGAGTTCAAGCCTCATCTACTAGACGATGCCATCTTGTTGCACTTCATTCAGCTGTTTAAGTGAGGAGTCCAAGTGTTTCATAAACATTAACATTATTTCAATATAGAGAGTTCTATCTCTCTTAATTTTAAATGTTAATGGACTAGTGTATTACGAACCTTGTTACGGACCTAAAGACCTTTGCAGTAATGTATGATATATAACATAAACACACGTTATTCCTTTTTTTTTAAGAAACAGCTGTACAATTACTTTAGAAATTTTGAATATAGATAATAATGATAAATTATTTTTCTTCCACTATGAAGACAAATAGCATCATCAAAAGGAACGAATAATTGTAAGAATATCAATTTTCGTAATATTTTTATTTGCATAACAATGCTCACAAACACGATTGCTTCCCAACAGCAGCATCGTCCATTCCTTACATACGAACACTTCAGTGAATGTTATATAATACCTTATATTAAGATTTATGATAGATATTATGAAGCAACAAAACCTTCCTAACCTAGGATGGAAGTGCAGTATATTATTACAGTACAGTATTATTATTTTAGGCTAGGTCAGGTAGGTTATACAAGTATTAGGTTTAGGTTCGTATGGAGAAAGGAATTGCTGACTGGGTCAGTCTCCTGGTCGATCATTGAGAAGCGTTGTTATATATATATATATATATATATATATATATATATATATATATATATATATATATATATATATATATATATACCCTGTATATGTTTAAGTAGTTCTTTAGTCAACAAATTGAAAGCCCCTTCAAGAACTGCTGTAAGTGTTATTCTGATGGGGTCTTCACTCTATTCCAGTGAGCTTTTAAATTCTCAAGAGTATTGAAGTATCAACTGTAAACATTTTGACCAGGGTGCCTTTAATAAGTGATAACATTTTTAAAATGTAACACATGAATATTACAAGCTATTGAACCAGTGGCTTATCCAGCATTTACATATTTTCAATTATGTCATGCTTTAAATAGATCTAGTCATGTATCTGATTGTCAGTAATACTGTACCTCAGTATATTACACTTCGCAAAATAATGCACATAAATATTTATATACTGTACTGTAATTTAACTTACCTGCATGATATTGAATCGGATTATCCAACTAAACCAATGTATATTTGTAGACCAAACAGTTATCCTGTTTTAGCTGTTGAGACACTAGGTTTCTACTGTATATAAATTTCTATGAAATTCCGGTTTACCTGATGAAAGGCCCTTAAGACTATTGAATGACTGTTGGTGATACAGCGGCAATGCGTGTCTCTCATCTTTATGTCCTGGGTTTGAGTCTTGTCCTGGACACACGTGGGAAGGGTGTTATCCATGTGACCCTACTAAATATCACAGGTTTCCTCCTTGCTCCGGTTTCCTTTTATACTAACACTACACAGACCAATCTCCCAAACGGTTAGTAAGCTGATAAGTGGTGAACTGATAACTAAAGAAATATAAAACAAAGTACTGTATATGGTTTTCAGATGTCACTGTCAAAGGAAAAAAGGTCCTACTTTTATAATAAGAATGTTCAACTTCTTTATCTAAAAAATCAGTTCGTTACTGTTCAGCTTGAACAAGACAAGTGTGGTAATAAAAGCATAATGTAGTACAGTATAGTGACAAAGAGGACATCTCCAAGGCCTTTTTCGTAGTGGTATTACGGGAACAGGATAGAGATTTTACTAGATTTCTCTGGCCCGAAAATCCTCATAAGTTAGATAGGTCATTGACTACAAATCATTTCAAGTCGGTACTCTTTGGATCAAGCTCTAGTCCATTTTCACTCTGCAGTACCCTTCGGTTTCGTCAGGTTCATAGCCTAGGAGGGTTAGTTGACCGACCGAGGGGGGGCAAGATTTTTTAATAAAGGCTCTGCCATATAAATAACATTATTAATTGTAATTTCTGTAAGGAAACCATTTGGAAATAAAACTAATTACGATGTATACAAGAAAACACTAACTTTATTTATCACAATTGATAATAAGTCAGCTCACAACGGTTTATGCATAAATCAACTCGTAAATGATTAAACTACACACATATTTTACTGTATAGGTATGATAATCTAAGTATATGATATAGACAGTTAATAATTATATAAACTGAAGTACAGCAAGGAACAACTCAATGTACATAAATTAATTTTTCTCAACCCCAAAAAAACAATATTGATAACTGAATACTGATGTTTCTCAAGAAAGTGACATATAGATAAATAAAGAGAAGGTGTAGTGGATACTCTCCCCTACAACTGCTGACTGATCACTTGCCTTCCGATACCAGCCAATCAGCAGCGAGTTCCACAGATCAGGCCTCACTCACAGGCTGGGCGGTGATTGGCGCCGCTCATTTCGCACCTCGCTCCTCTGATTCTGGAGAATCGCATAAATACGCTTCAGCCCAGCCGTGAACATCTTTTTTCACTCCTCTCACCATGAGCGGTTACGAAGACTCCAAGGTGTCTTGGATACGGTCGGTAATGCAGACCTGCCCCAAGAAATTAAACCTCCTAGTCCTCAAGAAGTTCTTTGAAACTAAAGGGATCGTGGGGATTACCAAGGTGGAACGACTGAAGCTGCATGGAGACATCAAGATCACCTTCGCCGAATAGGGTCAGCCTGGACAACACGCGGAGATCTCCGACATTAACGGCATCGAAATACATGTGATAGCCTACATATGGGACAACTTGAAGCTGGGAGTAATCTCCCACGCTGAAATTGCCCACATGAAAGCAGAAGAGCTGGACCAACTACTTGAGGGACAACTCAGCTGTGTCAAGAAGCTGTCCGACACCACTGCCCTCGTCGGACACCACGAAACCCTACCCGAAGAGGCTCAACTGGCGTGGGTAACTATACCAGTCAAGCCCTACTGCAGTCCCAAACGCTGCTACAAATGCTAGTACTACGGTCACACTGTCAACAAGTGTGAGGCGCAGGAGGACATATGCTCCCTGTGCGGTACCCCCGGATACTGCTACACCGACTGCCCCAATACAGTGAAAAAATGCGCTGCCTGTGGCGGCCCACCTTTCTCTGCTGACTGGACCTGCCCCAAATGGAAGGAGGAATGCAGGATAGCCAAGGTTCGACTCGACAAGAAACTGGGTTACAAAGAGGCCCTCCTTGCTGTACACACCCAAGGCAAGAAAAAACAAGAAGAAAAGAAAAATCAAGAAAAGAAGACCCAAGAAAAGACACACGTTACCAAGAAACAAGAACACCACGAGACCCCAGGGGCAGAAGCCCACATCAAGATCACCCCCTCCGACTTAATCCACATCTGCAAACACCAAGGGCACGACGAAGAACCGGACCCAAACACTACCAAATGGACAATCCAAGAGAGCAAGAAGAGGAGGAAAAGAAGATCATCAACTTCAAGCTAACAAGACCAAGATATTTCCACCAAACAAGAAAACACCACACCCAATCAAGCCGACCAAGTGTATGTATATTATGTATGTTGTATGTAATCTACTTATATAGATTACCTCTCTAGTCAGTAGCATGTGGCAAAGCCCCTGTTTCATGTCACCACACGCTTAGATAATGTGCCTGGCAACATCTGGAAGCTGCTAATGTACCACTGACCACATGTTGCCTGAGAGGTCAGAGAGAGGTCAGTTGACCCATAGAGGAGTGTAGGGACTACCTGTGCTTGTAAGCGCACCCTTGTATATTTCCATTGAATAGAACCTACAGAACTCTACAGGTGTTTGTGTTTGCTCCTCTAGTTAGACCTAAGTACCCCGAACATCTCCACCAAGTACTGAGAAACCATTGCCCAACCCGACACGCACCTGACGTTTGACCTGACGCTCACCTGACTCAGGGTCCTGCCCCCTCCTTGCCACGTCCAGGCAAGTTGCTGCTGCCTCAAACTTACAACCCCACATCACGCAAGTGGTGGTAAGCCACTGCACCTTTCCTCTCCTTCTAAAATTCACTTTCAAATCTGAAGAAGACATATGGTCATCACTTTCCTTTTCCTCCTCACCACTGTCAGCTTCTAACATCTCATCCAGTTGCTTTAAGTCTTCAGGAGTAAGTTCCTGCTCATGAGATATCACAAGCTCTTCCACATCATCCTCCTCCACTTCGAGGCCCATTGACTGACCAATGGACACAATCTTCTTGTCCAACTCTGCTTCTTCTTCAAATCCCTCAAAATCATGGACTGCTGGTGGCCACAGTGTTTTCCATGCAAAATTGAGGGATCTAATGGAGACTTCTTGCCATGATGACACAATCAATTTTACAGCCTCCAGGATGTTGAATTGTGTCTTCCAGAACTGTGCCAGTGTTAGTTCAGGATCAGTGGAAGTTGCCTGATAACACCTCCTGAACATTTTCTTCATGTACAGCTTCTTGAAATTGCTGATCACATTCTGGTCCATTGGCTGTATAATTGATGTAGTGTTGGGAGGCAAAAACAACACTTTGACAAAGTCAAATCGAGCCTCCAAAGTGCTGGCAAGTTCAGGGTCATGACCAGGGGCATTATCCATAAGGAGAAGAGCCTTTAAATGGAGTATATTGGTGGTTATGTAGCTCTTCACAGAAGGGCAAAACACCGCAACAGCCCATCCATTAAAGAGCTGTCTTGTCGCCCATGCTTTACCACCTTTTGTTGCTTGAACACCCTGGGGTTCTCAGAGTGGTAGACAAGCATAGGCTTCAGTCGGAAGTCCCCTGAAACATTGGCACCAAGCAATAGAGTGAGACGGTTCTTCATGGGTTTATGCCCAGGTAAAGAGGCTTTATCTCTGGTGATGAATGTCGTTTTGGGCATTTTCTTCCAGAACAGCCCAGTTTCGTCCACATTGAACACTTGCTGTGGAAGAAAATTTTCTTCCTCCACCAGTTCCTTAAAGTCCACTACAAATTTTGTTGCTCTTTCTTTACCTGCACTGGCAGCCTCACCATGCCTAATAACACTGAAATTGTCACTTCTTTTCTTAAATTTTTCAAACCAGCCCTTGCTGGCCCTAAACTCTTCAAACTCTGTGCTAGAAGAACTAGGTTGCTGTTCCTTCAAATGTTCGTAGATTTCCCTGGCTCTTTCACAAATAAATTCAGTCGAAATTGAATCTCCTTTCCTTTGTTTTTTCTTCATCCAAATGAGAAGTAACCTCTCTGTTTCTGCAATTAAGGATCTACCTTTAAAAACACTGGTAGATTTGTCTCACTTTCACTTCTTTAAACTCGTCTGTCTGCACAAGAATTGTCGACACAGTTGATGCCGACATGCCATATTCTTTACTAAGCACATTTGTTCTAATGCCTTATTCATGTTTCTTTATGATTTCCTGCTTTACCTGGATTGAAATCGCCTTTCTAGATTTCTTTGGACCCATGCTGGATTCAATAACAATTTCACCACAAATCTTAAGTTTATTTGCTGTAAATAAAGGTTATTTTATTTAAATCAACACTGCACTGCACTATATATTATCAATATGTTAAATAAATTTTAGAATTCCCAATAATGGTACTGTGAAAACATAAAAATAGTTTATGTTCCAGAGAGCCACAAGCAAGATGTTACCTCCACTGACGAGAGATACAAACTGACGACGTGGTGGGTGAGTGAAGTGGCTGATTGGCGCACCAAAAACTAGTTTCCTGTACTGCAATTATGTTAAATAAATGTAAATATGACTAATAATTTTATAAAACTTTAAAAAATATTTAATGGCACAACCTTCTTGAAAGTTACTCAAATGGGAACGAATTTAAGCCCTAGAACCGATTACAGGTAGTCGTCGACTTACGACCTAGATTGGTTACGGCCGACCGGTCGTAAGTCGGCCTATGTTATAATTACCTTACGTATATTATACTGTAATGTGTAATGATAATATAATCATCTTTAAGTCATATTTTATCAACATTTTCTTTGTTCATTATTGTTACGGTCGTCAGGTTTAAGTAAATCACTGCATACTACAGTACAATTGGTTTATTATTTACACTGGGGCTGGGGCCAAAACTGTCGTACCGCCGGTCGTAAAGTCGAACAGACGTAAGTCGCATAGGTCGTAAGTCGACGACTACCTGTACTGTATTGGCAGACTAATATTCCAGGGGCAATTTCTGGAAATTGCGAGATAATTTTTCGGGTAACTGGAAAATTCTGGGGGATGAAGGATTTTTTCCGGCTTTGAGAGATGAAATAATGCATCATTCTGGAAAATTCCGTTACCCAGAAAATTCCGAGGATAGGGGATTTCTTTCCGGGTTCAAGAGATGATGCAATGTGCATTTTCTGTAACTTCCGAGAAAATTCTCCCGTTACCCGGGAAATTCTGAGGACGAGGGATTTTTTCCCCGGCTTTGAGAGAGTCGTCTCTTTACCCGAAAATATCTCATTCCCAGATATGTTCTGTACCCAATGCCCGATTTTTTATGAGTGGTAAAAATAAAAAATATGGTATACTGTATATCAATTTTATTACACCAAAATTATCTTTATCTGTACAGACAACATAACTTCAGGGTGCATTTCTCTACATTCTGGTTGTGATTTATTTGCTGGGTTACACAAAAAGTTTGAGTAAAGCAAGAATTACCTTGATAAATCCCACTCTACACATTATTTATTTGGGCTGAGACACATACTTCCGAGAAACCCAGCAAACACACCACATTATATTTTTGTCTTGTTGGTACAGAATGCAACAATCTGGGTAACTTCCAAGTACCAGACTAAACACTGGGGTTAGCTTACACTGTTACACTGGTAGTTAAGTTTTAACATTGGTGAGGAATTACTAATTGGGGTAATGCATGGCACGGATTCCAATGTACAGTATGCCTCAAAGATTTTTTTTTTATTGCTGGGAACCTTTCTACAGCAGACCATGTGACATTTTATACACAAAAACTTCCAATCTCAAGATCTTTTAATATAAGAAGCAAATAACATCCTTTAGACAGCAGCAGCGCCGGATATGATCTCGATCAATTCTCCAGTAATGACAGACTGCCGCGTACGGTTGTATGTCAGTGTAAGCTTGTCAATCATCTCACCTGAAATGAATAAATTTATTTCTAAACAATCTGAAGTACTGGATATATACAGTTAGTAACAGGATTTGGAAAAATAAAACCATGAAAGTATCAATACATTACTGTACAGCGTACTACATTGCCTGATGGTATACAAGTACAGTACTGTACCCTGAATATCTGGAATGTCATAATGAAGATATTGTACAGTAAATCCTCATTTTTGTCATTCTGAATTATACCCTTTCACTTATCTGTGAACAATTTCCACTGTAAATCAAGATATTTTAAATTAATATTAAAAATAAATAAATTTCATGAGCCAATCCAATGTTGCTACTTTGGGCAGCCTCTACAAACAATTTCCTCTACCATCTATGGTGAGTGCTGTATTTTCATACAGATAACAAGGCTTGCTTTACTATTTAATAAGAAAAAATAAAAAAATTAAAAAACGGCTAAAAGCTGTTTCAAATAGCCTGCTGCAGTCAACGGTTTTATTACTACCTGGTGCCATTAATTATTCAAATTTTCTTAACAATGTGACTGGTGTTTGCCTTTGCTCCCTTTGATAAAGGTGTAAATTTGAAAATACAGTAAACCCTTGAAAGTCCAAACCCTATCCAGATTTTTAATAGTCTGAACCCTTTCCAAACAAGAAACATTTGTCCAGACCGGTAAAAAATTTTCGTTGAAATTACTGCCAGCGAGAAACCCCTTGGCACCTTTCCTCCTCTCGGTCCCGTGAGTTAGCAGTTTATTCCCCCAATCTTAGAATGGACTTGCCCATAATGCTGCACTATGATTGGTTAGCATTAGTTATAAGTTCAACACACATGGTGATGGTATTCCTCCTGGGAAAAGAACAGAAGGCAACCACATATCTCTCTTGCACGCACGAACGCACACACACACACTCTAGTTTAGTCCATCTCTTCATTATTTTGAAGTCAAATAAAAAATTATAGAATTTTTTCTATTCTATAATATTCAATATTATTAATAATGAAACATACACCATAGGAGGCAGATCATCTGAGAACATAATGAATAAATAAAAATAAACGTGGATGTAGCAGGAAATAGTCCCATCAGTTCCATCAAGGAACAGATTACCTTCTGATTCAGCTTGTCCTTTTATTTTGAAGTCAAATTACCAATTATTAATATTTTTTCTATTATCTAATAATGTACTGTACGTTATTTATAATATAACATACACCAAAAGAGGCTGGCCATACGAGAAAATAATAATGAATAAATAAAAAACTGGAAAAGGAATGTGCATAAATAAACGAATGTACTACAAAAACACAATTTACTGTACTGTTTGTCAACCTGGTACAATAAATCATATTTTCTGAGAGATGAAAAGGGTAGACATAATGCATTACACATAATGGTGCAAGCATTTAACAGACAAGAAAAATTTTAATCTGTAACAATATATGGATCAAAATTTTCATACAATTAATATGGAAATTATAAATACAGGAATGTATCTAACCTAAGTAACTCTGAAGTGTTCTGAGGTTTTGCAATATTATTAACACAAATGCTTATAAGAAGATAGTACTTTAGTGCTCTGATAAAATTAAATGTAAGGTATACTGCATACATGGATATACCCAAGACATTACTTTCCGTAAATGTAGATTATCAAAGCAATACTGTACTAACATTAAATTTCAAATACTGTACTGTATAACATTCATTTTATACATAAACATCAACAGCAATAAGAAAATATTTAGTGGTCACACCTTCTCAGGACAGGGATATTGAAATTAAAACTTATTATTTTTGATGAACTTCATGTTTAAATCTTACTGACTCGATATTTTGTTACTAGCAGCTAGAGTATTAGACATAATATGGATGGTGAATGTTTACTGAATCATATAAAGGACTGAATGTACAGTAGATGGAAAATCACGAGCACACTACTGTAAAAAAAGGAAATGAAGTACTGGTATGTAATTAGTCATCATTTGGTTATCGCTATTTTCGTTATCACGCCTCCATAAAAATCTGCACACCTACTGTTATAGCGCATTTTTCAGGCCAAGAATTTAGTTATCACGCAGTTGCCTCCAGGTATATTGTTACCCCCTTACTTCACCGACATCTATTGAGGATAAAATCTTTCACCTACAAATTGACAATAACACATTTGCTGTAATCAGACATATCTAAGTTGCCTTAACAATTGCAACCCCAGTTGCAATTTCAAATTCTGTGTCATAACTAAGGAATAACAAAGTCTCGGGTGCACTCTAAGATGAGAGAAAACGGAGGACTCAGGCGTCCTGAAGCGATGAGAAAACGGACTCCTCAGACAGGGGACTCAAATAAAGAAAGCATTGCTACATGTTTTGTGGACTACAGTATTGAGCGTACCCTTTTCATCACTTTGTAATAAAGCTAGCCATGCCTGTGTGTGTTTCTGATACTTACCATAACGTTATCTATATCTTTAGTGGGTTAAAATGGGAAAATTGGGGTTGGGTCTTGGTGCCTGGAACCAATTAGAGTAAATCCCATAGGTTCTGTACTTCCGTTATAGCGTTTTTCGTTATCACGCACTCGGCGCGGTCCCAATTAGGCGTGATAACCAAGGGATGACTGTACTATTGTAATTGTGATTACGATTACATTTTGAATGTCATTGATTACGATAACTCTGCCAAAAATAAAAATGTAATCGATTACGATTACCCCATGTCTGGTTATTAGGCATTAATCAAATTTCAATAGACCAGAGTACAGTATCCCCATTAAAGACAGTACAGTATATATTTTAATAAATAAAATAATATACAGGTTGTACCTCTCTAGTCCGGCAACCACGGGACCTGACCGGTGCCGGACCATGGAAATTGCCGGACCATGGAAATTCACCCTTTTCCTGGATAGATAGTGACTTGTGCTTATGCCTGGAAGCACTAGCACCACTTTCTCTGCGCCATGGTCTCTTTGAAGACATATTGAAGGGTTAAATGTCGTATAGTAGCTTCTCAAATTCCGCGAGTTTTTAATTCTTAACGTATTTTATTGGAACTCACAAAAAAATAAATAAATAAAAATTTTGACGGCGGAAACTTGAATTTCGACGGGTTTGAATGGCCCACCAACGTGCAGACGACGTGCATAATCATGTAAACAGGGTCATTTCTCTTATGTACAAAAGATTCATTATTGTTTATTACTGAATGTCTTTTTTATTGAATTAATGTTTGTGTGCAAAATGAGCAATAAAATTCATTAATAATACGTAGAATATTAAAACACACGAGGAAATGACATAGCATTGTTTTTGTTGATTACAAAACCAGTGACTGACTGGTTCTACATGTAAAACTGAAGAAAATAAGACCCTGGCTGTAGCTGTAGTAAAATTAATATGGTTGTTTTAAGTAATGTTATTTAATGTTAATAAATGGAACAATAGAAGTAGCTAACGATAATGGTAAAGAAAAAAGAGAGATTGCATATGTAAGTGCGCATGCGCACACGTGAAAACATATCGTCATTACTTTACATAAGAATATGAAAGCAACACTAATTTACTGTTCATATATATTTTAATTAATGTTTCTGAATTTGTTTTTATTGAATTAATGTACGTGTGTGCAAAATTAACAATAAAATTTATTAATAATACGTGGAATATTAGAGGAGACGAGACGGCTGCCGGCATTGTTTATGTTAAAGCTTACGAAACCAGTGACTGATTGGTTCTACATATAAAACTGAAGAAAATAAGACCCTGATTGTAGCTGTAGTAAAATTAATGTAAAAAATGAATATGGTTGCTTAAAGTACCTGTAATGTTATTTAATGTTAATAAACGGAACAATATAAGTAGCTAACCATTAATGGTAAAAAAAAAGTGAGACTGCTCGTATGCAAGTGCGCAAATGTGAAAATATATCGTCATTACTCTACATAAGAATATGAAAGCAACACTTATTTACTGCTCATATATATTGAAGGGTTAAATGTTGTACTCTGTATAGACAAGCAGATTCAGATTTCAGATTTGCCTCCAAGGGGGCTAGTTTATTGGGCACACCCTTACATCCTGTGCAAGGTGAAGCGCAGAAGTGTTTACAGCGCCCAACAGGGAAGTATGAAAAGTTCATACTTGCCTTTATGACTCGTACATTAAGGTCATAAAAGCCTGAAGGGTCATACGTTCTGTCAAGTTACATAAAGTGAGAGAATGAGGAGTGTGTGGGGGGAAAGTTCCCGGTACATTTTATCTGTTTATGGCAAAGAGTGGCAGGTCCCTAATAATGTCAAATGCCAGGCCTGTGACTAGGAGGACGGATATCTGGTCTGGGAGGGAAGAGGTGTTGGTAACGGCTGGGATAGACAAGCAGAGAGAGAGAGAGATTGAGTGCAGCCGAACTGCCGTATGTAAACAAAACTTAATTTCCCGGGGTTTTTTTTTTTTTAAGATTAGCCCACCCGGGCATAGGTCACTGACCCACATTGGGGCCTGAGGGGCAAAAATTTAATACTCCTGTAATAATAATAATAATAGTTCAGAGAAGTAAAAAAAAAAAAAAAAAATCTGCCTATCTACCTATTGGACAAACTAAAATTGTTCCGGACCACAGAATGCCGGACTAGAGAGGTACAACCTGTAGTTTATAAAAAAATAAATTATCTTTTAATGAACTGTACAGTTCATTAACAATTTTTTTTATAAAACATCTTACCTTTATTATCTAAATAGCTAAAACACCAGTTAACTTAATTGACTGACTGATTAATTATCAATTATCTCCTTAGAAAAAATAGTTATTATGTAATATAAAACACACCAACCCTTGCACCCACCGAGTGAACATCCATATCGTTGGCTTTCCCTTACAGTACACGTTTGTACTTGTAGCTACACAGACTGTCAAAGGTGTGATGGCACTGCAGCTGCCTGTCTATCGCCTCTCAGTTACTTAAATTTTGTTGCAGTGTCCAATTCAGGCAAGGAACAATTAACTTAAATGTTAACTTCTACAAGTTAACAATTAAATTTTTAAGTTAATTGCTCATGATTACTGTATTGTCTTTAATGGGGATACTGTACAGTGGTCTAATCAGATTTGATATGAGCCTAACAAGAGCTAATGGGCACAAAAAATTGCAGGGAGGGGGGGGGGGGCACTGGCTTTGCCACATTTGCTTATATATATATATATATATATATATATATATATATATATATATATATATATATATATATATATATATATATACAGTATATGCAAGTAAATCACTGTAGGTGCGCGTGATCTAGGTATATGCTGATAACCACAAGGAAAGAAGAAAACACGAAGTTCCCAAGCGCTTTCGTGTAATTCACATCTTCAGGGGTGAGTACAGACTAGAGAGAGTAATACAAATCAAGGTGTATATATACAGAGGAGGGTGAGACCAGGTCCACAATGTTCAGGTATTAGGTAATGACCCTACTAATCTTTAAATAGCACACAACGGTCGGTGGTCAGGTCAGATGGTCAAGTGACCAGAGACATAATACATCATCAACATATCTAAACCAGACTGCTGAGGGTGGTAAAATATTACTTAATAGTTTCTTTTCAAAGAATTCCATATATAGGTTGCTTAATACAGGTGAGAGTGGATTACCCATTGCCATACCAAATTTTTGAGCATAATATTCCCCATTGAATTCGAATTTGCAATCCTTAATACACAGTTTGATGAGTTCGATGAAGTCGTCTTTCGAGACGGGCTTTCCTGCCACAACTTAACAACTTAGCCCCCTCGATCAAATTCACTGTGGAATTAGAGCAAGACTGTAAATTGCCATTCCTAGACTGTCTGATACACAGAATAGGTAACACTTTTAAGTTCAGTATTTATAGAAAACCAACCAATGTGTGTTCATACATTCATTATTATTCTGCCCACCATAATAAAGTCAAACAGTCAGTATTTTCAACAATGTTTTTACGTGCCTGGAGAATTTGCAGTCCGGAATTCATCGATGAGGAATACAAATATATATATAATATTGGCTCAAGCCTTAAATACCCTAGATCTTTCATAGACAAATGCTTAAACATTACTAAGAAAACTTTTTATAGAACTGATCCCAAGCCCACCCATGACCATAAGAATATCTTAATATTACCATTTCACAAAAATTTCTCACATTCCTGCACAGCTAAAAACCTGGAACGTCAATGTGGCATTTAAAAACTCATGCACTGTTAAACAAATGTTAATCAAGAACTCCCCCAACAACACAATTGGTTGCATTTATAAAGTTCCTTGCAAGGAATGTAATATGTTTTACTTAGGCCAGACAGGTAAAGATCTTGCAACTAGAATTAAACAACACAAATACAGTGTTAGGACAGGCCAGGAATCCAATGCACTGTTTGTTCATTTGAGGGATAACAAGCATTGCATTGACTGGGATAATGCCTCCTCAATATTACCATGTAATTCAATTGATAGTAGGAACATCATAGAATCTAGTCTTATTAAACATACCGAAGCATTCAACATGAATTTGAGTAACGGCATGTACAAGCTGGACAATTTTGTAATTAAGAAGATTTGTGATCAGGTGAGAAGGCGGGTCACTTGACCATCTGACCTGACCACCAACCGTTGTGTGCTATTTAAAGATTAGTAGGGTCATTACCTAATACCTGACCATTGTGGACCTGGTCTCACCCTCCTCTGTATATATACACCTTGATTTGTATTACTCTCTCTAGTCTGTACTCACCCCTGAAGATGTGAATTACACGAAAGCGCTTGGGAACTTCGTGTTTTCTTCTTTCCTTGTGGTTATCAGCATATATATATATATATATATATATATATATATATATATATATATATATATATATATATATATATATATATATATATATATATATATATATATAATATAACACGCGGACTTTGAACATATAATCAACGACCTCACCAGCAAGGAATCGAACCCTCGACCTACTGGGTGTGAAAATGGGCTAAAAATGAAGTATATATATGTACCTCGCGTTTCATACCAGCTGGATTCGGTAAAATGCTACTGACACCACATAAGTGGCACGGGCAGTTTCCCATGAGGTTCACGGCGCCATCAGCTCGATGAACAGGCTTTGTGTGAAATATAACAGAGTCTAGAACTGCTTTTAGTGTCCTTGTGGCCTAGCCGGTAAGCGTTCCCTAGTCACACCCAGTAGGTCGAGGGTTCGATTCCTTGCTGGTGAGGTCGTTGATTATATATATATATATATATATATATATATATATATATATATATATATATATATATATATACATCAGCCTCTTATGATGTATGTTTCATCATAAATAAAATAATATGCAAATTAAATAAGGAAAAAAATATCATTTGAAGTAAAATATTATAGGTCAATGTTAAATAGAAAAAATATATAATTTGTAATTTGACTTCAAACTAAAGAATTTTTTTTAAAGGAAACACACATGACTTTTTTTGCACATTAAAAAAACAAATTTAAGGACCACTGAGGAGCTAACAAGTGACTGCTTAGTGCACAGTGCTCCCCAGAACCCCAAAATTGTTTGGACATTTGAGGGTTTACTGTATCTATAAATATGTCGAGAATTCTAGTTAAAAGAATTATAAAGAAAATAGAGAAAAAACATCATAAAGAATAAAACTAGAATAGATTGCATCTCTACCAACAGCCTGACATCGAGCACAATGCATTAGCTGACAGTGGGTGCACACACTAGCTCCTGTTCACAGTATTACAGTAAAGATATCACACAGTAGTGGAGGTATACTTCCATTTTTTTTTTTTTTTTTACGGGGATAAGCCCACCCGGACACAGGTCACTGACCCACATCAGGGCCTGGGGGGCGAAAATGTAATAATAATAATAATAATAATAATAATAATAATAATAATAATAATAATAATAATAATAATAATAATAATAAATAAATTTTATGATAAAACAAACAAAAATTAAATAATAAAATAATGATAATACAGTAACTGTAATAATAATAATATTAATAATAAAGAGCTATAAATACAAAAATGCAAAAAAGATCAAAAGTGAGAAACGATATATGTATGTTGTGTTGTCAATGGTAAGAGAAACAATTGAGACCCTGCAATTGTGTGTAAATGAGGCAGAAAGTCAGATGAGCAACCTGGGACTTGGTCACAATTTTCGTGATGCCATATGGCAGCAGGGTCTACCATTAGACAACACATTATGCTTCCAATATCTTCCCAGGCAGCAGTACCTCCCTGTTTGGTAGCTACCTACTACCTACAATAAAATCTTCAAGACTTACTGTTCTTTTGTACACTTATATGGTAATATATGTTTGTTTAAGCTAACTACAATACTGTACTGTGTAACATTGGGACTAGTTATTTAATAAATTTTTTTTGCAAAGTTTGCCCAAGAAATACCCCCAGCAATGATTCCTCCATTTATATCATTAAGTTGTATTTTCTCAGAAGGCATCCATGACATAAAAAGAGGACTTACTGTACAAAACCTCAAAGCAACTAAGTCACGGGTGTGAATAAACATTTGGTGGAAAGGCCCAAGTGTTTTAGCTGCTTATAAAATGACAAAGGGAATGAGAATAAAAACCTTCCTAAAAATTCAGGCAATAATTCAAAAGGAAACAAATTATTTGCTAAATCAATATTCAAGACAGCTTGCTCTTTAAAACTATATCCAGTACAGTCTATTATACAATTGCTAACCTTGTTACATGCTTAAAGAGAAGTTGAGGCAAAGTATAGCTAACATCATGGGAAACTCACCTGCATTCTTGCTAGCACTGTCCATAGCAGTCATTCTTGAGGACTGTTCTGAACAAGCACCTTCCTTTAGTACATAGAAAAGAAGAGATGCCAGGGAATACTCCATATAAGACTGAATTACATCAGCATCGAGAGAGTCGTACACAGAGATCTTCTCTGCATTTGTGATGGATGAAGCCGAGTAGAAAGGCAACTCCAATGTGTCGTAAGATACCACAGTCCTGTTGGTGTAAGGATTTGTAATATAGAAATTATATCAGTGTCCCAAACAGTTATAATATAGATTTCTTGTGAACAAAAAAAAACCATCATGGCTTCATATGTCCACAAACTATCAGACAATATTACTCTTACTTACCTAAACCTGTTGTAGACAAGTTTGCCAGAGCCAAAGTCATAGCCTGAGTTTAGGATGAATGTAGCAATTCTGGAGGCATCTTCGAAAGTGGAAGGTTTACGCCCAACTTCTCCAACTTGGGCAATTATATTTTGAGAGAGCACCCTGTAAAAGCAGCGTTGTTAGTCCATAATTATCCAGCCTATACGCATTTAATTTCTGTGGCTGCCAAATATTTATTAAAACAATATGCAAACATATTTAAAGTGCCTCCCTCAAAAGGACACAAACTGTACAATAAAATACAGGGAGTTCCCACTTATTGTTTAGTTATTCACTTATGAACAAGGGAAGGTGTTTGCTTAGCATCACTGTTGCATTAGTGTTGTCAGTTGTCTTCAGCTAGCGTTAACTCTGCGTTTTGGATGAAAACCTTGATTTCAAGAGTTCATCGAATTAGATAATGCTTTAGCTCATTCTATACAGCCTCAATGACCTGTAGGATAATGTTAAAGTTGTACTCCTAACCCCAATACAACTTCAGTCCCACAGCCCAAAGGGCACAGGCCAAGAAGGCCTATTACCTATGCTGACCCTTGAGTCAGCTCCTAAGTGTTATTGCTGGGGAAGAAAAGACAACCCTTATAGCTTTATAAGTTGTCATTGTTAAAAAGAGCAACACTTAAGTTTTACAGGTAATTCAATTACTCTTATGAAATTTAACGGATTTTATCCAAAATCCATAATACAGTACACTATTCTTTTTAGAGATTTTTGGCAATGTATATTTTTCCTGTATGGGATTTGACTAACAAATTACTACAGCGTTTACATAAATGAAAATACAGCTTCTTAGATGCTACTTCTATAAACAATTCCTCTATTGTAATTAAATTACTTATACTTTCAGCTGATTTTAGAAATCTAAACTTCAAAACTGCTCAAGAAACAATTAAGCCTAGTTTTACAAATATGATTTTTTCAGTACTGTACACACTAAATATTCACTGAATTTTATAAAAGCGTTTATTGTCTAACAATATCCCTCTCCTTCCCACCTCTTTCTAGTTGTATTCAGCAGGGTTGGCATTGATTAAATGAATTTGATTTAATTACTTGATTAAATCAATGATTTTTTTTTGGCAGAAAAAATCATGATTTTTTCAAAAAAAAAAAAAAAAAAAAAAAAAAAAAAAAAAAAAAAAAAAAAAAATTACCGAAAAAGAAATTTGAAGGTTTATAAAAGAAAATACTTGTATAACTTTGTACTGGGATTTAAAGTCATGTCATCATAGTATCAGTTTATTATGATTTTTCTGTGTACCGTATATTAAGCTTTGAAATATGCTATCTTTAGGAACACTGGCAACTCAGACTGGAATCTCTGGACCACCAGTGACAGACAGGAATGTATCTGGGCTGTGGCTTTTAATCTGAACCAACAGTACACAGACAGGACATGAACAGTATTCAGTATCCTGTAGTAGTAGTAGAAGAATATAATTAATAAAAAATATATAAATAAAAAATCGAATTAAAATAAAATCAATGATTTTTACTGTACATAGCTATGGACAACCACTACTAAGCATTATTCAAAAATAAATACTTTAACATAAATTCTCTATTTATACAGTTAGCATAATCCTACACTGTAGCCAGCAGCAGTACCAGACTGATGCTCAATTAGAAGAATCATTACCCTTCCGAGTGTGTCTTTCCTCTGCAGCATTCAAAAGGCAACTTGGAATTAGCAGAAAACATTTTTGAAACCTGAACATTTCTTCTATTGACCCTCTTAAACTACATTACATTACAGTACAGCATAACACTCCTATGTTGAACATAAAATCTTCCTTAATCATTCTGGTTACAATACATTGTCACATTCAAAATATTGATAACCCAAAAAATTCCGATGCCCAAAATGGCCTCTTTTTTTATTACCAACCTAATTCAATTCTAATCTACATAAGGTAGAAAATATGCAGCCTTAAACATAAAAAAAAGAAAAAGAAAAAAGTGCCATTCTCATTTCTGAATTTAAATTTTCTTTCATATTCTGCTTACTCTATTTCTGACTGAGAAAATATAGTAATACAGGGTACTGTATACTGCGTATGAAATTTATTTTTCCTAACACAATCCACAGAAGATGTATGCGGAGTATTAAAATCAAAATTATATACCACACTGACCTAGCCAGCTGAGCTCGTGACTTGTCACCAATGCAGACAATGGCGGCATTGGAGGCATCTGCCAGCAGCTCTGCCTTGATGTGCTTGCAGATGTTTGAGTGAATGGCTCCACACAGGCCACGATCACTACTACACGCCACAATCAACCGCTTGGGTTTTTCCTCCTCAGGCTTTACTTCTGCCTATAGCATTTAATGGAGAAAAAAGCACCATAGAAAGATGAAACAGCACGAGACAAAAATTAGGAGCACATAGACAACAAGGTAGTGTAACAGTTTATATGAATAAATACTATGAATATGACAGCCACACCAATCTACATGCATACATACATATTATACCACTTCCTATATTTAAAGTATGAATAAAACTCATATTCAAAAATAGATCATAGCTTATCTTATAGATTACAGATGAAAACTTTACACCATTTCTAACAATGCTGCAATTCACGAGAAAAAAAATATCTTTCTCTCTCTCCTTTAAATTCTAAATCAATAAAATTCTCCCCATACAGCACAGTACTCAACTAAGTCTGTTCCATTACAAAAGTAAAATTCCTTTTATATTTTGGGTAAAAAAATAAAAATATGTACTGTAAAGGGTAAGAGATAACAGCTTTACACAGAAGGAAATAATCAATACCTTCTCATAGAAAGCAGCTGTTCCAGCACCATATGGCCGAGCAGGCTTCAACTCCTTTTCAGCTCGTGCATATTTAGCTGCTGACACCATCTTCATGGACTGTGTGATCTTCTGGATGTTCTTTACTGATTTCAGGCGCATGGCAATGGCCTTCAGGGTGGCCATCCCACGCACCTGCTGCTGCCCACTATTAGGGAAATTGTTGGTTAATATTCAGTAGTGACTAAACACAGATCTCTATTAATTTGTATGTACGTTGATAAAAAAAATTAGTCTACTGTATAGTGTTTTCATCAGAAACTTGTATATATTTTTTTTTCTGACTTCAAATTTGGGTTTGGTTCTTTAGGTTCATTTTTTGTGTCTTGTAGGGTTAGGTTACATTTACACACCAGGGGGTCCCCAAAAATTTCCCTCCACCATTTTTGAAATGGTCTTGAAGAGCCAATGCACTTTTATTCTGTTGAAAACTTTTCTCGCTCAGCTCCTTAACCCTCAAACAACGGTTATTGTCATTTGATGATCCCAAAACAAACGCCAGGTGTGGTCATATGACATCTTTCAGTCCTGAGTAACAATTTTCACATTTAGCCCGCCAGGCGTCTCCTCAGCAACCCCTCAAGCCAACTGGTTAAGCCAATCACCATAAAGTGTGCCTCATTGCAAACCAATGAGTCATGGAGGAAGGAGATTCAACTTCTGCTCCTGCCTCCCCCCTTGTGGGAGTCAGTAGGGAGCGTATCAGAGTGAGCGCAGCAGTGTTACCACTGTCGAAGAGCCCAAGCCATCACGTAAAAGAGATATAAGAGAAGAAAAACCTTTCTACTGAAGAAATAGATTTCGAGTTGGGAAGGGTGGAAAGAATTGGATGATGCTAGTGGTGACAATGAGTGGAAACCAAATGAAGATACTGTACTGTACAGTAAAAGTAATTTCTCGGTGGAGGAAAATGAACCTTGGCAACGTCACCAAGTGACGCACCAACATGAACAATGGCTGCGCTTGCTACCCAGGAAAGTGACCCTGATAGTACTCAAGTAAGTGACTCTGATTCACCACCAGCTAGTACAAATTTTGCCTTTGTTCGGAGCGATGGGAGAGACTTTGTGCCAAACATCCCCGACTTTGATCCACCGACACCAGGCCCGTGTCAGAATTATCGGCTTCCAGAAGACAGTGAATATGTTGATTATTTTTTGCAATTCATGACTAAAGATATAGTAAATATGATTGTGAAAGAAACAAATTATTTCTATTAATGGTATAACAGTACACATGGTGTCACTAAAATATTATTGAGAGGACGTTCGTTTGTTCTTTTCATGGTAGTCTCTCCTCCACTTACGACGGGGTTCCGTTCCGACAACCAGGTCGTAAGTCGAACCGATTAAAATAATACATAGTGCAGGTAATAATTGTAAAACTTTTACCTTTTTAATACACAAACTGAGCGGAACATGACGTGGATGCTATACACACGCGGCAGCGTGCCAGAATTAGTTGTCGTACGGAGTCTTTGGACGTTACGACCAAACGTCTGGACTCGAAAATAAAGTAAAATATTTTTAATATAATATAACCGTCGTAAGTCCGAGTTGTTATGAGTCGCATATGTCGTGAGTCAAGGAGAGACTATGTGCAACTCTCATGTTATAACATTCTATTTTGTTTAGTTTGCCCTGAAAATAAAAATTTTATTTCAAAGAATGTGTGGATTAGGCCTACTAGGGTTACTACAATAAAAAATTTTATTGGTTTTCTACCTTCTGGGTGTTTGTGGAAAAGATTACAAAATGGGTGACGTGTAGCGAGGCAGCCATTACTGCTAGATCCCTCAACATTGCCAAATTCGATGATGTCATTGCCATTATTTTACTGCCTTTTTATACTCAGAGGAGTGTGAGAGGAAGTTTTTTATTGTGATTTTTGCAATCTATACCAGTATAACAAATCCAATTGAATGATATACAGTACATATATCAATTCCATTATATTTGTTTTAAATTTTCTAAATTAGCCCCTCTGTGAGGGGCAGTGAAAATTCTCCTAGCCCGACGTTTGAGGGTTAACACAGGTACCAGCTCTTAAATATTTGGTCTTTTTTTTTTATGCCACAACTTCTATCTACTTCAAAGACCAGCCCACTTTGTGGGATTATGATCAGGATGGCTGTAGTCATACACTATTATTTGTTTATTGTGAGTCATCATTACCTGATCTAAAATTTGATTTATGAGAATATACTGTTCTTGAGGCCCTCTCTGAAAGTTCTGCGTTATATCTAGTCAAATAATCCCTGCCCATTTTTGTTTATCTCCCAACATACAAATCAACAGAATTCCATGCATTCCTAGGGCATTTTTGGATATTTTGCAAGGTAAAAAAGCTTTCAGCTCAAAATGCAAGAAATTTTTCAGGTAGCAGCTAGGGCCAGATCACTCTTGTCAAATATTCCCAAGCCTAGTTTTTATGGATTGATGGTTATCCAGCTGGAGTGAAAAGGTTAACAAAATCAGTACCATAAACATTTACACTTTCTTCAAGTCAATATTGATTGATTGTGTAACCAAGATCAGTGTCACCAGCCTTAATTAATCAAAACACTGCCTTATATTATATAATTTCACTGACTTACTTTCTGCCATGCCAGTAAGGCTCTGGTTATTTGTGGTAATTTATGAGGAAACTATTACCACTTGAAGTTGTTCAATTTCATTCATTTTTTCCACAGATGTTCTCACCATTATACAATAGTAATTATTTTAAGAGGCGACAACTTTTAATTTTAATTATATATTTTTATCCTTTATCTATGATCATAAATCACCTATATTAGAAGGGTATGAAGGAGGGGGGAAATTGTGGTGTAAAACACAGTACGTACTTTGTATGTGAAAAATTTATTATTTACTGTAAATATTCCTCCAAAAATCTGCAGTCAGCATGTTGTCATTTACTTTCTTGTTTACAACTGATCTGTTCAGTATGAGCGTACTCTCACGTCCACAGAAAACATAAAATTACACAATAATGCATCGACAAAGTTGCTTTCATTAGTACCAGGTATCAAAATACAGTACTTTCTGTTTAATATGGCAGGGGGGTCCGGTGGGGCAGAGCTTCCTGGTAGGAAGTTAGGTAGGTTTGTTTGGTTGGTTAGGGCAGGTTCTATTAGGTTCTGGCAAATGCCGCCTCTTTAAATACTTACTATAATGATAACATGAAAAATTAAACAATTCTGTAAACTTTTTCTGGAGGTAGCGATGTTCTCATACATTACCGTATTTTGGTATTATTTCATTGTTGCCACTAAACGATTCTTGGGATTTTATAGTAGTAATCAGTAATTTTGACAATTCTAAGATACTTTCTTCAATGACATTTCTGGCACAGATTACATACAAGTGAAATATTTAACACTATTATGTATGAAAATGTACCTTTCACGTGTTGCCACTAAACAAATCTCGGGAATTTTATAGATGCCATCAGTAATTCTGACAATTCTAAGACACTTTTCTTCAATGATAATTCTGGCTCTAATTATGGTAAAAGTGTAGAAGAGGGTAACCACCAGAAGTTGTTGGTTGATTTTCTAAATTTTTGCAATGCTGTACTTATTGTTTTGATGATTTTAAGTACTGTATATTAAAAGAAACGACAACTTTCTATTATGATTTTAAGTATTTTATTTTTAATTACTCTACCCCGCCTTACAATTCTCCTCCCGGCGCCAATTTTGTTGTTTACCTCGCTGAATCCCTCTTCAAGATACGTTTCCTATAAATGATGTTGAACACTTCCACGTACTCCTCCGCGCGATTGCTGATTTATATCAACCTCAATATTAAGGTAAGTTGTTTAACACAAATTAACTCGAAAATGCATAGAACCTGACCCAACAAACCCATAGGTTGGGTATGTTAGGTCAGGTTCTAATAGGTTCTATGCATTGTCATTTCCATTTTTGTGTTTAATATCATATTAGTGTAGAAATAATTTCAACCAATTCCTTCTGGTGGTCATCCTCTTCTACACCTTTACCCTAATGATATACTGTATAAGCAAGATATATAACATTTTATTGTGTATGTTCGTTGGTGGCAGTACACACTCAGAACATCAAACGATTGTGGAACCTTTCGGTTAGGCTAGACTCAAAACCTTTTCCAATAATTTTTGAACACTTTTTATCTTTATTTTTATAAATGCTTAGATGCTGAGATGGAACTAGGGGCTGTCTCAAACTATTGATTTGCGCCATAAATGAAGGTCAAATTCGGGTAAAATTATAGTATAGGTCATCCCTGTAAGTAGATATCCATGCCTACCTAACCTAACAGGTAAAATTATCCTTTCTGTCATCCACCTACCTGGAAGTTGATATGTTTTTCAGATGGTTTTTGGTATGTCTTGAACGATTCTGACCATTTCTACAGCAAATCACTACTTTTTGAGCTCCCCCATTCTTATCCAACGATAATGGGGGACCCCATTGAAAACCAGGGGTTTTGGGAGGGGGAAAATCACAAAAAGTGGTAATTTGCAATAGAAATGAAGGTCAGAGCAACACACAGGAGCTCTCTCGGACAGTGGTAACTTAAAATCCTATAATTCACTGGATGACCGAAACGATACCACCACCTCACCAAGCCACAACCCAGGAACTACTGTAGATCTAACCTAACCTAAATTCCCAGGATGACCAAACCTAAAATAATATCCAAATTCGTCCACAACACATTAAAAAAATAGTTTCAACTTCGATTTCGTTTAGTGAGGCCAAGTGAAAATTTACCATATTTTTGTTTGGTCACAGACCTTTATAAGCTTCCGCTACTTGTCCAGCCTGTGTTGATTTAGAGTTAAATGACACCTTCCAAGCTTACTGAATTCAGTCACTTGCAAACCTAACCTAACCATAACATGTTTGCAAGAGATCAAAACTATTAGTCCTGGATCAGCGTCATCAACTAGATCAATCAGAGCGAATGCCACACAAATAGTGTATGCAGTAGTCAATGATCGGACAAATAACCACAGCCTTGGTAATAACCGTAAGGAACTTAGATAAATTCTCCATTATTAGTTTATCCAAAAGACTTCTACACATCACAGCATCAAGCTCAAAAGAAACATGGTTTAGGTAAATATATTAGTTTTTACGTCACCGAGAAGAAATACTAATTACCGTCTTGTTTACATTTGGTTGTATCAGCTGATGCTAACCGGCCACTGGAAGCCATTTTCACTTTCAACATCTTATCCTCTATTTTCCCACCATACACACTGGTTCTGACTTTTACATTTATTGATACGTAAACTATAGTATCCTGCCAAACGTAAGCTAGTAATTTAATCGATTGAGATTCTCTTACTTGTAAGGGACGAGAAGGGTCGCTCGGCGGAACATCTTGTCTGTGTAGTCGACCGACCCGAAGAACACCGGGAGGGAGTCTGCTGCTTCATCACCTGCCTCGACCATAGGCTTCGGAGCCTTGTGAACCATTCGGCTTCTTAACCCCTGCTTCATAAACCACTTAATTCAAATAAGTTAAACAGTGCTTATGATTATGATTTACCCGAGTAAGACTTTGCTTTGACAAGGCTTTGGGGCAGGGTCTCCCTAGTTACGTAGTTGGGCTCCTTTGTGCTGACATTTCCTAAAACAAGGCCCCTAATTGATAAAGTTTCCGTAAGATATTCTTGTCAAACACACTAAACCTAACCATCTTTTATTTCAAATTTTAATTGTAATAATGATTTTTATTCCGAGTTAAAACAATAGAGAAGAATAAAATTATGGAAAAAAGCCACAAAAGCTGCCCATCAACAGCTGCTGACTTACCCAGTAAAGTATAAAACCAGAATATTTATTATAGGTCTATTGGTGAGCACTGCACTGTGTACTGTGCTTATATTTCTTTCTTGTCACTTACATAAGTGCGGTATTTTGATAATTATTTCAAGTGTAATCATTAACCTTGTGGGGTATGAGTTGTTTGGTTCACACTCAGGATGGGATGGAGAAAGGAAGCTCACAATGTGCTCTCTATATACATGTTGTATTGGATGTACACTGCAGCTTGGTGCTGGGAAGGCAGCATGGTTACAAGCGTGATGTAGAGAGTGCTGGTTGGTGAGGACGCTCAGAGAAGGACAGCTTGTGGGTCGCCATGCTCGCCGGCGGGAGAGAGGACCGCCGGGCAGGCGGAGGAGCGAGGGAAGGCCGCCAGGCAGCGGCGGAGGAGGAGGTGTTGCTGGCTACGGCTGTAGGTAGAAAAAGAGATCACCACGAGGTCAGGTCTTAAATAGCGGGGTTATGCGTGGCTTAGCAGTTGACCCCCGCTCCGTGATGTATGGCGGCGCTGATTGACCTAGACCACGAGGCATACACTGGGGAATTGGTGGGGTCGGCTAGGCAGCGACAAACAGCGTTTGTAGGGGAGAATTCCACTACAACCTTGTTATGCACGAAACTGTTGGAGCACAGTAATGGATATAATGCAATTTTATATACGCACATGCACAGGACCGGGGAACGTGGAGTAAATGTATTACGTAAGCTTTACTCTCGTATAATATTTATTACATAAATTTCTATTGAATTGATATTGTTCCGTTATTACACTACAAGCAACATATTACATTAACTCAGAGTTAAGGTTAAATTTAACTTACTTAGTATAAAAAAATGATTCAATTAAAATAATTGTAATTTGCTAATAATTTTTTCACAAAGTCAAAATTGCAAAAAAGACAATGTTTTCTGAATGACATGTATGCATGTACATTTACATGATGTAAATATACAGTTACTGTATACTAATACTATGCTCTTAGCTTCGACAAACTGATTAATCAGAAGTTTGTACTGTACTCCATTAAAAAACAAAAACATTTGAAACAAATGTTATTATGAAGCACAAAAACCCAGGTTCGAGTCTTTGTGGTTCAGGACCCACAATGCTCATGCCGATTAGACAAACGAACAACACTATGCCCCCACATGTATAAATGATATTACTCACGATGTACGGTGATTCCATTAAATAAATTATGACCTGAATCAAAATTTCCTTATAGAATGTCAGAAACTGCTGTTTTTGTTTATTATTTGCAAATAAAGTAATCGATGTACAGTCCTACCAAGCGACAGTGGTATAAATACATTTTACCCAATTTATAACAAACTTATATAAGCTATTAGCTTATAAAGCATATGAATAACATTTAATTCAATGGCAAATAAAGAATAGAAATTAGGAGGAACTTAGTTATCTACAGTGTGTTAAAGCGGCATGTTTGGTTGATCTTTAGTAAGGTCAGTTACCTCGCCGCAGGGGTTGAACAAGTGGAGTCTGTGGAGAGGTAAATACCCCTTTCTGTAAAGAATACTCAGAATAAGTTGTGATTAACGATAATTTGCTTAATGTGAAGAGTGCAGTGTAGGTTGTTATTATCCTAATCTTAGTGAAAACAAAATTAACGTAACTCGTTTACTGTACGTTAGTGTCGCCGTCACTGTGACAGCTAGTGGGCGAATGAAACCATTAGTGTTTAAAATGTGCGAATATGTTGTACATTGTTCACAATCAGTTCTAGTGTGAGAAGCAACAATGTATCCTATATAGTGCTGCTGCTCACACTGTGCCTTAGGTTCGTGTGGGGGTCGGTGAGGTTCTCAAGGTGCTACACGGCTGGTACTGAGGTAAAGTTTCACTCAGACAACTCGGGAATCTTTGGAATTTTGTGTTTTGGGTATTTCACTTGTTGCCACTAAACGTATCACCGGAGTTTTATAATTTTAATCAGTAATTTGGCAATTCTAAGACACTTTTCTTCAATGGCATTTTGGTATTCTATTACAAGTTGCCCATAATGTCCCACAATATTTTTTTTTGGTCCGGTTCTAATTATGTCTCGTCAGTTCTAACAACTTTTCTTAGTAACGTTTCCATAGCAAATGGTTCGTTTTCGAGAAAATCGCATTAATTTGTTAGATAATGGGCAATTTGTAAACATTTACCGAGTTAGGTTAGGGTAAGTTTTTATTTTTACTACATGAGTCCCTAGGGGTTGACCAATAAGTTTTTCCCATTGTATTTTGGGTGAATTTATAGTATCACACCGGTCTTTATTTCCGTATTAAAAATTTGTATTTCGTAATGTCAACACAATTCTAAGACATTTTTCTTCTGATATTTTTACCGGAAATTAAGGATAACCGAGATATCAATTTTTCAAGATTTTTACTTTCGCTCAGTCACAAGTATCGCCATGATTTGTTTACTTATGGCGTAGGTGGTCTGACCCCCAGGAGCCATGAATTACCCAAAAGTACCCAAAAGTATAGCAAATAAGGGTAAAATCTTAACGAATATCTGTTATACATACACAAAACATGTTTAATAATATTTTTAGAGTAATTTTGTAAAAATAATTTGTAAGATGAAATAATAAACAGCGAAAAACTTTCAGTATTGGCGAACGCTAAATTCCAAAGAGTTCGTGAACAAGAGAGATAACTCAGATCCATTGTGATGCACTTTGCTAACCTAACCTAACCTAACCTAACGAAAAGTAAATCCTACGGCTATGTTAAATACCCCAAAGTAACAGAAACATCGGTAATTATATCTCCATTTTGGATAGGTGACTCTTTGGAATTTAGCGTTTTTCGCTGTTTATTATTTCATTATTTTGACTACATTTCAGTGAAAACATTACTAATCAGGTTTTATTGATGTAAAACATATATTCGTTAAGATTTTACCCAGATTTAATATACTTTTGGGTACATTTGTGTACTTTTGGGTAATTCGTTGGACCGCTGACCCCCTGCTCGTGCATCGCTCCAGGCCTCCGATGCTGAGTCCAGGGGGGTGGAGCCCCCTGGTTAGGTTAGGTTTTCTTGGTTGGTTTGTAATATAATTTAGGTAAATTTTTAGTTTAGGACATGAGTCCCTAGGGTTTGACCATTATGTTTTCCAGTGTATTTTGGTGTGTTTTAAACGAATCGGACCTTTATTTTTGGCGGAAATGGTTAGTTTTTGGGTATTTTTTGCATTTACTCACCACACATTCCTACCACTGATCTATTATCATATTCGAATAAGACGTCTAATTATAAGATAATTTTCATCTATTACATTACCGACGGAAATGCGTAATAACGGAGAAGCGTATCCAAAATTTTTTCTATTTTCTTCCATTAATCTTGCGCCATTATCGCCTACCTCACCTCCCACACTGTGTGTCTTCTTCATAAATCATCACGCGCATGTGTTCCTGTACACGTCATGTGGCCAATCAAAAGCGTTTTTGTTTTTGCAACCAATTTAAATGATTTTGGGTTTAATTTGCGGTATTTTTGGCCCAATCAAATTCAAGTTTTATTTTGGGTCTCATATTTTGAAATTCAAATTCATTTCCGACCATGGGAGTCTGGGATGGGTGTCACTTAAATTATATGGAGCAGATTGCGAGTTTTTTGGGGAAAAAAAACGAAGAAACTATAGCATTTTTTCGATCGCATGGTGTTTGACTGGGGTTCCTGCACCGCTGCTTGCTCCTCCTCCGTTGATGTTTGCTCATCCTCCTTTGATGCTTGTTCATCCTCCGTTGATTGTTTGCTCCTCCGGTGTTGGTGGAATGTCTCGGCAGCAACCGTATCTGAACTGGCAGCTTCACCAGTCATCTTTATGTTGTGGAAGTTATACCAGTGCTTAGATCGTTGAAACTAGCCTCGGCTGTCCGTAAAGGTCTCTTCCTTCGATCCTTCACCCTCTGTTTCCTTCATGTCGTCAAACAAGGATCTGGCCTTATGCTGGATAACCATAAGGCTCACAGGGGCATTGCGTTGATTCTGGTCCTCCATCCATATTGCCAGCATGTTTTCCACCTCTATCACAGTGCTTCTAGTACGAGTCGTCTTAGTAGCACTCGGAGAAGAACCATTTCCAGCACTAACCTTAATCTTGTCAGCGTTGGTCCGGAGAGTACGCACCGTTGTGGGGGTTAGACCAAGCACAGCGGCTTTGTCCACAGCACGTTCCACCTTTTCAATTCGGATTCTTACATCCATTTTCGTAGCAAGGGTAATGGTCTTGCGTTGCCTCTTCACTACACGAGCATCAATAGCACTTGATGGGCGCTTGGAAGCTATTTTGAATGGTTAGAGTACAGTTTAGAGCAAAAGCACTTAAGCACACATGAATGATGTGAAGTAGTAACAGAAACTGGCTTGGCGTCACTTGGGGATGCTGTGATGTTCCACGAGTGAGGGCAGTGCGCCGAATCGAGAGAGCGTAGCGTGAAGGAAGGATAATAATATTAATTATTTTAATGATGTCATAGACATATCTTATCAAACTACAAATATGATAGTTTTATAATAATTTTAATGATGTCATAGACACATCTTTTTAAACTGCAAATGTGACAGTTATACAGTAATATTTTTGTCTTTTAAGTCAGAATCATCCAATTTTGCCAGTGTACATAATATACAGTACTCTCAATAAGGCATTGCAGACTAGGGCTTGAGTAGCTGTTCAACCGCAGGTGTCAGCTTCCACAGTTTAGTGTTTACACACATATGCATGTAAAATGGTTAGGTTTATGTATAGGGTTTTTCTGCGAGTTTAGTTTATTCCTCGCGGAGCTTGGATGATGTGACCGAGCGATGTAATAGCCCCTGCCTTATAGGCATGAGTATTATATAAATGGTTTAATTACATTTGATTTATATACTCTATCACCCTCTGTAGCTTTCCACTAGCTATGAGGTAGCATGTTCGGAGCACGTGATAAAGTGCGTCCACTGGAAGTCGTGTCACTTAGTGCTGAGCTAAGGCATTAAGTAGCCGGCTTTCTGGCCACCTCTTGCGGCAGTAGTTTGATATCCTTGACGAGAGGAAGATGTTATTAAGAGCCATCGTGGATGGTTCTGTCTTTCCTCGAGGGAGGACGTATATTACCGTTCTCCCTCGACGACGGGTATTACAGTGGTCCCTCGGTTAACGAGCACAATTCGTTCCAGAAGGTTGCTCGTTTACCGAAACCGTTGTTTCATTGGGTTTTGGGTAATTGGTTCCAGCTCACCGAAAATTGTCTCGAGTCAACAAAAAAGGTAGTAAAGTACACTTACTTTGAGGTGGGTATGTAGAAGGCTCCTGGATGATGCTGCTGATGTGAATTTGAAGTGGGAGGTGGAGGAGGAGAAGGGAGAAGAGAAGGAAATGGAGGTGGAGGAGAAGCATTTTACTGCTTCTTGGAAGGTGAGTCACCTTCCATGAAAATGTCAGGAACCTCTGGACTGACAGATTTTCCACCAGGAACATCCTCTCTCCTTCTTGAAGTGGAGGGCTGAGGGCTAGCATCTTGTTCCTGCCGCCTTTTACTGAAGAAACTGTCAATTTTTGTCTGTGGGGCATCTCTCCTCATCATTAACTGATGTTTGAAGGAGACCACTTTGTCCTCATCATGACACAAAGCTAGTAAAATTTTTTCCACATCTGGGTGCCGTGAAGCCAGTTTCCTGAACTTCTCCCAGTGGTCAACAACATCTTTCAACTCTGAAGGTGACATATGGTCATCACTTTCCGTTTCCTCCGCACCACTGTAGCCTCTAACATCTCATCCAGTTGCTGCAAGTCTTCAGGAGTAAGTTCCTATTCATGAGACATCACAAGCTCTTCTACATCATCCTCCTCCACTTCAAGGCCCAATGACTGACCAATGGACACAATCTCCTGGTGCAACTCTGTTTCATCCTGAAATCCCTCAAAATCATGGACTACTGATGGCCACAGTGCCTTCCATGAAGAATTGAGGGTTCTAGTGGAGACTTCTTGCCATGAGGACACAATCAATTTTACAGCCTCCAGGATGTTAAACTGTGTCTTCCAGAACTGTGCCAGTGTTAGTTCAGGATCAGTGGAAGTTGCCTAATGACACCTCCTGAACATTTTCTTCATGTACAGCTTCTTAAAGTTGCTGATCACATTCTGGTCCATTGGCTGTTTAATTGCTGTAGTGTTGGGAGGCAAAAACAGTGACCCCTCGGTTAACGAACTCAATCCGTTCCAGAAGGTCGTTCGTTAACCAAAATGTTCGTTAACCAAAACCATTGTTTCAATGGGTTTTTGGGTAATTGGTTCCAGCTCACCGAAAATTTCCTAAATTCAACAAAAATGGTAGAAAAGTTCACTTACAGTACTTTGAGGTGTGTATGTAGAAGGCTCCTGGATGATGATGATGATGGGATTTAGAATGGGGGTGGAGGAGAAGGAAGAAGAGAAGGCATTGGGGTGGAAGAGAAGTCACCCCATGGCGCCATTTCACCCATAAAATTTTAGCCCTCTTGGTGTAATTCAAGATTATTTTCTTTAAATCAACACTGCACTGCATTATATATTGTCAATATGTAAAATACGGGTATATTTCAAAATGACCAATAATTTGCTTGGAAACACAGAAAAAAAGCGTTTAGTTGAAGAGAGTCTCAAGCAAGATGTTACCTCCAGTGAAAACAGAGAGAGACTAACGCCTGTGTGCTGTGTTAAGCGGCTGGATGCCGCGCATTAAACTAGTCACTTTACCTTCAATTATGTTCAATAATTGTTAAAATGACTAAAAAATTTAATATTAAACTTAAAATTATTGAATAGTATTAACTAATTGATATTTACTAAAATAGTAAGGAATTTAAGCCCTAGAACCGATTAATGTATTGGCGGACTGATACTAAAGCTGGTTGCCCGGTCAGTGCAAGCGAAAACATGTTGAGGTCGGTTCGTAAGAAATTCGTTAACCGAATTTTTGTTCGTTAACCGAATTGAAGATCCTTATGGAAGGCAGTTCGTTAACCGAGGCGTTCGTTAAACGAGGGGTCACTGTACAGTGGGGTATGCTATAACGAATCTAATTGGTTCTAGAACCTTGTTCGCTATAGCATTCGTTCGTTATAGGATTAATCCGTTCCAGGCCCCCAAATACAACCACTTAACCCTGAAAAATATGATATAAAATTGTAAAAAAGTGCATAAATATACATCTAAACCCCTGAAATAAAGAATATCATTAATATTTGTAATAAAAAAACAATAAATTAGTAAAAAAAAAAAATTATTTTTTTAAATAATGTTCGTTGTAGGAGTTTCGCTCGTTATAGCATTCTCAATTTTATAGGTAAAACCGTTCGTTATAGGAATATTCGTAGTAGGATCCGTTCGTTATAGCATACCCCACTTATATATATATATTGTGTGTATGTAATTCTTCTTTCAATTGCAGTTTCTGGGCAATCTCCACCAGACATACCGGTATACTATTGTTTAGTTAAGAAAAGTATGTCAGGAAGACCCACTGCCCAAGGTGCTATCAACGGCAAGACTAAGGCAAGTCTTGTGACTGGATCACAGGTTAGTTGACTCTTTAGACAGCTAGCAAATATTGTTTCTCACTTTGGGACATTCCTTCTATCTTGTAGGATTTACAGTCTTTTTGCAATAGTTACCTGTACCTCTCTTTTTAGTGGATTTATACCCATTAATTTCTAAACACAGTGAGTTCATGCCACCCCACAGGTTGCACAGCGTCATCTTCAGGAGTTTGAGTGGTGTCAGCAGAGAGGGGATATTGGTCGAAGCTTCTCACACTTGTCTCTGGCACTGTGCATTCTGCCACACCTCAAGACTCAGTACTACACTACCTACTTGGAAGTTTTTGGTCAGTATATTTATTTTCTAAATAGGAAAAGGAGGCTGATGTATATTTGAGTAATTTTATTACAGTTAGCTATTTTTACATTTAGAAGCTTACTTGTATGATGTTTGGCAGACTGCTCTGTTTTGATAATTCCAAAAATATATACTGTAGCTACAGGTATTTTATTTCACTGTTAATAAATTGAAGTAAAAAGGGGGGGGGGGCGGGCTCCCCCCCCCCCCCCCCCCAATGATTGGTCAATTTGCCAGAAGTTGGTCACAATGATCTCAAGAATTCAGGGAGATGGTTAAGAAAGGACAAAACACACACACACTGGTAGCAAGAGGTAACACAGCAGATCATGGAGCTCTTATCTGAATGAAAAGTACATTGAAAATATTTGTCAATGCGAAGTGATGATGAGGCTCGTAAACATTTACAAAAAATTTTGATGTTGATGGAGAAGAAGAGTTAAGAGAGTGCATTGTCAAAAGAAACAGCCAAAACAAAATTGATGATAATCCAAACTCTAGTGATCAATATAGTACTGTAATTTGTTTCCTATTATTGTAAGGAAATGAAAGCAGTTTTAGATGTGGTGATTCCTATGTTTACTTCAAAATGTGAAAATCTGAAATCTTCATTCAAATATTTTTGCGGATGTTCTTGATCCTAATGCTGCAGACTCTGACAAAGTTTTATTGAATCCATGAAAAATCTGTTGGAAACCTATCCATCTGAAATACTTGACACTAAATTTTTCTAGTTGAATTAAAAGTGTTCAACATTAATTTTTCTGATTATATGGAGCAGCATCCTAATGTAGAAAATAATTTACTCAGCTGCACAATGTGCACTGAATGCTCATAGAAAATATAATTTGTTTTCTCATGTGGCAAAAGTTTTCAGGCTATTCTTGACAGTACCACCTTCATTATGTGAAAGAGAAAGTTTTTTTGCAGGCTTAAGCTTTTGAAAACATCCCTGCGAAACAGAACCTTAGAAAAGCGGTTGCATAATCGTATTATCATAGCTTGTGAAAATGACATAACTGATCAGTTAGAGGTTTTTAGAAGAAAAAAAAACGGCCTTTTGTTCAATCCAGAATGCGACATCTAGCTTTGATTACCCGAGCAGGAGGTGGAGAGGGAGGTGACTTTTTTTTTTATATATGTGTTGGGCACCCCCCTACATCCTTGTGTAAGGTGAAGCGCAGAAGCGTTTACAGTGCCCAACAGGGAAGCATGCTAAGTTCATGCTTGCCTTTATGTCTCACGAGTTAAGGGCGGTGGTAGAAGCGGTACCGTTCTAGCCCCCATTAGTCCCTGTTCACCTAGCAGTAAAGTAGGTACCTGTTGTAAGTCGAAAGTTGCGAATTCGTATTCAGGGAGTTGTTGGAGCTTCGAATAACTTGATGACATAAACCACTGACTCTTCAGGCTTCTACGCCCTTGGAGGTGACATTGCGTATAAGGCTCCGCTAGCTTTGATCCAGATTATAATTATAAACTTTTTGGAATATTTTTCAGTATTAGGAACATTTACCAGAAGGTAAAATGTTAATTTACATATCCCAGTTAGGATGCTCACTTTACTCTGATGAGGAAGAAGAAGGTCCTGGCTGTGGAGATTGACTAGGTAGGGGAGGGGACCCCAGCACCACCACATGTGAAGCATCTTTCAGAGATAGATGAAGATAGCTGTTTTTAAAAGTTTTTGAAGATCTCCAAAAGCCCACTTCTTTGATCTGACTGAGACTCATATGCCGCAGAAAGGCTACAGACCCTGTATATTTCCTAGTATCATGTGCCAAAACTTTCTTGCCAGGGTCTGCTTTACTCACTAACTGAGATAAATATTTTGTCATTTGACTAGGAGACAATTTCTTACCATCCTGTGATGAGAATACATAGGGGCCTCGATTAGGGAATCTGGTTAACCATTCTTGAAGATTCCTGATAGGTTGAGCTCAAAAATCCTCCCTTTCATTTTTTCTTACGATCTCCATAGGAAAAAGGGTGGCATCTTCCTCAGAAAATACCAATAATGATGGATTATTGGAAATTGAAATCAGCTCACTGATTCTCATACCTGTTGCTATTGCTAGAAGGAAGGCTGCCTTCTGGAGCAATCTGTCCTTGTTCAAATTTATATTGTAATTAGGCCCCATAAGAAATTTAGTATACTTATCTAGAGACCAAGGTGGGATTCTCTTAGGCCAAGGGGGTCTCTGAATGAAAAAGGACGATCTGAGCATTTGGTAAATTCTTGGGTTCAAAGTAATATTAAAACCCCAAGCCAAAGGGTCAACCATTGCTGATTTATTAGATGCAATTGTCGATCCTTGAAGGCCTTTAACTCTGAACAGAAAATCTAAAAATTCTATTACCACTGTTTCCGGCAATGTGATTTGGAGTCGTTAACTTGATAAATTGTTGAAAAAGTTTCCAAACTTTCTCATATTGCATAGAAGTTTGGGGTCTATGACCTGCTATCACTTGGTTAACTGTATTGGAATTACCCAACAATCTATTTAAACATCTTTCGAGAAACTCCAAGCGTGAAGTGCCAAGGATATCTCGAATTGAGGGTGCAGTACCTGTTCTAGTTATCCCTGTTGCAATTGTATTGGATAGTGGCACCAGTCCAACAGATCGAGACACCACAGTTGTAGGATCCAGTATGGTGCAATTAAGAGGACCTTCCCTTGGATGGATCTGGGTTTGTGAACCACTTTGGGCAACATTTTCACAGTTGGGAACAGATAGATTTAATTCCAATGGCTCCAATCTATGAGTTGAGCATTTCCTAAAAGATTCGATCTTTCCAGAGATGCATGAATTGGCATCTTGTGATTGTTTTTTGAGGCAAAGAGATTTATTTGTGGAGTCCTAAGCCTCCTCACTCGACCCTTGAACTTCGATATCTTTAGGGACCATTCTGTTTCCGTCGATACTGGCCTGAGACAGGACACTGCATCTGCCCAATAGTTTTGTACTCCTGGTATGTGAGTTGCTTTGGGGTAAAGTGTTTGTGTTACGCAAACTTTGAAAAAAATTTCTGATAAGTTTAGAAGGGGCCAAGATCTGGTTGAGCCTTGATGATTGAGACAAAACACTGCTGCTCTGTTGTCCATGGCAAACAGAATTGTCATGTTTTTGAAATTTGGGTTTGCCAACAAAAAGAATAGGACTACTGCTAATTCTTTTATGTTTGTGTTTGTCCCAAAGGGAGTTACTCCACTTCCCTTGACGGAACTCTCCTTTTGAGGAATGGTATCCCCATCCTATTTCGGACGCGTCCGTACAAACGACCAAGTCTGTTTGAGGGGGAACCCAGGGAGATGAACCGATTAGATTGTCCAAATTTTTCCACCATGACAGATGATTCTTGATCTGAATAGGGAGAGAAGAAGCAGTATTTCTGTTTCTGTGAAGCAAATTCGACCCCAGGTGAGTTAGTTTCTTCTTCCTTAACTTTCCCAAAGGAACTACTATGGTGGCAAAATTCAACAGACCCAGTAGTTTTTTCCCAATCGTTCCAAGAAACCTCTTGCTTTACACAAAAGACTTCTTCTTGGTTTATCACATCTGTTACTTTTGCTTCTGGTAGACTGACTGACTGCTGATTGGTGTCCCAATGGAGACTTAACCAATCCAATTTTTGACATGGTATGAGATTTGATTTGACCTGGTTTATCTTTAATCCTAGGTTTTGAAATAGTTCTAGTGTACATTGGGTCGCCCTTTGATAATCTTCGAAAGAGTTTCCCACTATCAGCCAATCATCTAGATAAACAAAAGTTCTTATGCCCTCCTTTGCAAGGATCTCTTTGGGGATGTTTGCCAGTTTTGTAAACGCTTTTGGTGCAATTATCAGGCCGAATGGCATCACTGTGAATTGATAACTTACATCCCCCACTGTGAACACTCAAAACTTTCTGTACCTGGGAGCAACAGGCACATGATAATAGGCATCTTCGAGATCCACTTTTGAGATCCAAGCATTGGGCAGAAGTAGGTGCCTCAGATGATCATAAGTGAGCATCTTGAAACTTGTTTTGGTAATGAACTTGTTCATTATTTTGGTAATGAACTTGTTCAGGACGAAAGGATCTAACACCCGCCTCAGTTTGTCGCTGCCTTTCTTGGGGACTAGGAGAGACATGAAACATTTCTCTGACTGCAACAGTTCTATCACACCTCTGTTTAACAGTTGAATTACAAATTCTGTGAGTAAAGCAAGACGTTGCATTTTGGACTACCGGTATGTCATAAAAACTTTTTTTTTAATCCTCATTAGTTGGTCAAATTTGATAGGCTGATTGGTGAGCTGGTACCCCCTCCTCCACATCACAACCACTTTGGGCCATCCCTGGAGGGGGAATAGTTTTGGATAGTTTTTCAATATTAATTTTGAAAGTTATGGGAAAGAGTTTAGACAATATACAGAATTATATACAAGAGGTCCTCGTTATAAGAGTATTCACTATCTGTGGTTTCGCAGGCAACTTTTTGTGACCAGCCATGTAAAAAGTCCCCACATTTAAGTGGATTCCACTCAAAAACTCTGAAAACTCCGGATAACATCTACGGATTTAAAACTCCCCAAAAAATCTATGGATTCTTAGCTGAAGCATTTGAAATATCCTCCTCCTCCTCCTGGCATCATGTAAGCATACACATATCCGGTGTCCCCACACCAGTCTCCCACTTTGTTTTGTCCTGACCAGTGTCATGTTGTGTTTTCTCCTGCCTTTGTTGTCTTTTCATGCATGATGTGGTGAATTATTTTATAATTTTCATGGCCACGAGTTCCCAACCCCAGCAGGGTGGTGCAGCGCTCAAAGGGATGCACACTAGCTATAGTATAGATGTAAAATAAGAAGTGATTAGGTGAAAGAAGAGTGGGAGTGGACAATCCACCTCGTCCTGTTTCTTTTCATCCTCCGACTAATCCTCCATCCCCCAACACCCACCTCCATCAATCCAATTAAGCCAAACATCTGTACCTTTAAAGCTAAGTAAATTAAAATGTTTTATTGTTAAAATTATTTATATTTAAAACATTTTAATAAGTATTTTGTGTCAATGAACTATTTGAGTGAGTGTGCACCAGCAACAATTGCTGCAGACCACTGGGTCGTTGGCACAGCCTACGTTGCCTGAACACACAAAGACCCCAATGAACTTTAAGGACGTTAAATAACTTATAAAGTTAAATAATTGCTGAAAATATTGTGTTATCAGATGTTTAACAAATGTTACAGAGGAAAATAGTTGTTGAAAGGCATCATATAAATTTTTTTTGTGTTCTGTACAATGTCATGGTGCCAATTTGACCTATTTCCATTCTTTCATATGGGATTAATTCCCCTTTTTAAATGGATACGTTATCAGAGGCGTTTTTCCAGTCCCAATTTGCGTAGATAATGAGGACCCCCTGTACAATATTCATATCCTCAATTTACATATACAGGGTACCTGTATACAGTAAAACAGTGTTTCCCAAAGATATCAGCGAAATAATATTGGAATATTCACTACAGTACTGTACTTACTTTATAACAAATGTAAAATAATTCTCTCTCCGTATTCCCCTTTGAATATTGAAATTACAGCAGTACAGTCGGCCCTTAACATACGCGGGGCTTAGGTAACAGAGATACCCGTGAATGTTAAAAATCCGTGTACTTTTGCTGCCCCCTCCCCCAAAAAAAAACCCTGGCCCCCATGTCCTTATTTACCGTATATACCTGTGTGTAATTCGAGTTTTTAAGACCAAATTATTTTGCAAAAAATTTGGGGGTCGACCTCTAAAAGGGTAATAGTTTCGTTAGGTTGAAAAGTATTTCCCAGTAACTATCAGTAAACAATGGAAACGATGCACCAACGCACCACCAGCTGTGAGTGTCGGTACAGTTGCCAGGGCAGATCTCTTGCATCATCATAGGAAGCCCAAAGTAGCCAAATGCATGGTGTGGTAGCACAGGACGCTGTAAAACAAAGTATTCATTTATTAAAGTGTATTTATAGATACTGTACATAAATTTTTGTTCATTACATTTGAAACATCAATCTTTGTTAATTAAATTTGATACAAAAGAAAACTACGATACCGTATTTTCATTAAAATATTACATCACAAGTATATTTTACCTTAACTGTGACTGAATGAATATATTCTCAGAAATAAATATGGAAATGTAATATTTTGGCTGAAATGACATATATATTACTGTACAGTGGAATGTGGGATAAAATCATGAAAACAATGACTTTCGCTTTCTTTCGTTGTTCAAAAGATTTTACCGTAATCGCTTTTCGAATGGTTTTCAGTTAAAAAACTGTTGTACTGTACTCGTACTGTATTACAATAATATTCTATCCTATCATTAGCCTTATAATCCCACAACTGAAAACCATTCGAAAAGCGATTACGGCAACATCTTTTGAACGAAAGAAAGAGAGAGAGTCATTGCTTGCGTCACAATTTTATCCCACTTTCCACTGTAATACATACATCATTTCAGCAAAAATATTACATTTCTATATTCTCAGAAATAAATGGTAGTTTTGTTGAAACGTAATGCACAGTATTTAATATTAGAATGCAAAAATAGCTATAAAAACAATTAATACACCCGAAATATACTGGCTGGCATCTCCACTCGTCCTTGCTCCTGCTCCCGCGTCCAAGGTCACCTCACCACTCCTCCCAACTCGCTCCCTCCTCCACCTCTACCTCCTCACCGTCACTACTGCCGACAACAAACACAAATGTTTTGTGAATAACTGCACCTCCACTTCCTATGTACGGTACTTGTACTGAACTGTGCTGTGCTGTGCATTTTTACAAACAATAAACATGGCAAGAAAAGCTATTAAAAAAAAGAGAAAAGAATTTCACTTTACTATACCGTACCTCTCCTCGGCGACAGGGGGGGGTCATCGGGCTCATCGTCTCTAAATTCCATAACAGGTGGTGAAGTGGGGGCGACTGTGGATTCAGCTGCTTCCTCACTGCTGCCAGCAATTGATGGTGTTGAATCTCTTCTTCGGTAACCAAAGAACATGGTGATGGGGAGTTGTCGTCTCTTTCTTTTCATTTCTTCCATGATGTTTTTGTATGGAACAAAAGCATCATCCATCCCTTGCATGAATTTCAGGGCACGCACCATGGAGGGGTCCATACTATAGGCCAGGTTTTTCAGTGCCTCAATATTCCTGGTCATCTCCCCCAACTTCTCCAACGTTATTTCTTTGTGCTCTTCCTCTTCCTCATCCTCTTTCCCTTTCGCTTCCTCTTCCTTGCCTGAGTCTACTAACTCCTGTAGATCCTCCTCGGTCAGCTCAGTGTCGTGCTCTTCAATTAGCTCCATAATCTCGTCCTCTGCCATGTCCTGGAAGCCTTCAGCAGCCACTTTCCTTGACAGTGCCAGGGTCTTTCTGAATATTTTCATTAAAATCCATCAAAATCATTTTCCTTGTCATCGTCTTAAGCACTAAACAGTTCCTCCCAATCTTCTCCTTGAACAGGGCTAGAGGGTACGTGTTTTTCGAATCGTTTTCAATTAAAAAAAGTTACAGTACATGTATATTTTACCTAAGCTGTGCCTGAATGAATATATTCTCAGAAATAAATAGTAGTTTTGCTGAAACGTGATGTATTTCAATGTAAAATGGGATAAAATACATGACGAAAACAAGAGACTTTACCTAACCTTCCGATGTTCAAGATATGTTACTCGTTTTTTTAGTAGTTTTCGGTTAAAATGCTCTTATATTAGTGATATTCTATTCATACTGTGCTTGATATAATACATTCACGGAAATGTAATATTTTTACAAGTACAATGCTGATGTCCACACAAGCGTGGTTACAGCGAGACTGACTGAGTGAGGGAGAGCTATGCGTGTGTGTGTGCGTGAGGTTGCGGGAGCGGGCGGTGTCCCGTGTTCAGTGCCGCGCGCAATTTGAATGGCACGCGATTTGAATGTACTTCAATGTACAGAATATTCCTCCGGCGGGGCAATCCGCATATTTGCGAATCCGTGAATGCTAAACCCGGGTATGTGAAGGGCCTACTGTACAGTACATATTGACTGCACCTTGTTCTGAATTTTGGAGTAACATTTACAATATAGAACCAGAAGGCAATCTCCACTAACCTCCCTTGGGTAAGGGACACAGTTTTAGAAAAAATTGCACTTGTCCATAATCACTTGAAATTGTCATGACCTCTTATTTGAAAGAGGTATTATTATATATACCTATTCTATGGTAATATAGTTTACCTCATGAATAATGCATACCCAGCTTATTCACTTATGAAAAATTATGATACCCTACAGTAATAATTCAAATTGGGTGGACTAGCCACAGCTTTCATATCCCAGATATAACGCCACTTCACACAAGCATTTTTCCCCCCGATAGTATTGGCCTGTGCAGTTTAGAAATTAAAGAAGTTTTTTTGGTCTGTTCACACGGAGCATGCGCATGAAAACTCGCGTTCAGGAGATGCTCACCCCACTCCTGTACCCATACTGTACTTCCAAACTGTGGTAAATGCTAGTTTAAATGTTTACACTATCAAATTTTTACACGTGTCACAAGTTCGGGGTCCTGAGAACCTGGGTGTCCAGTCACAAAGATATATTGACAAAGCATGAGTTATCCAATCCTGACTCAGTTAGAAAAGAGGAATTTAGAATCAGTCCCTCACCTTTAACAAATATAACCTTATTTTCTGTTACAGAAGACTGGATAGCAAAAGTTGAAGAGAACAATGGTTTCCAAGAGTCAATGACCATATTTGAGGTTGCACTAAACCACTACCCTGATTCTCCAGACCTTCACCATCTGCTGGCAAAGACACTGTCCAGGTAGTTAGCTAAACGATGTACTGAAGTCAGTATTTTATACATATGTCTAAAGGAGGGTCAGTATATTAACAATAATTTGTGTCCAGAATTCATGACGTGTCAGAGAAGATATTGGTGTACAGTCTGATGATACACAGTACTATGCTCTATAGTCTTTATTCATCTTGAGAATTATTTCTAGTTTACATAATTAATGATAACTTAGAAATTATTACCTGTTCTTTTGGAAAAAATATTTTTGGGTGTTATGTACCATGTAAACAGTAAGGTACTTTAGTGAGAAAATAATTATATACTGTAGTGCTGTACAATATTGAACAAAAATTTAAGTATTTACAATGAATATTATTTGCTCATGAGGCAGATAATGTATGAATTAATGAATTATAAAATTTTCCGAATGGCATAGGATCATTGTATAACTTGGTAGAAATATATGTGAATATATGTAAAAACCAAATTCAAGATGGCTCTGGAAACGTGGCGTGTATTATTTAGGGAGTGTTTAGGTGGACGTGGAGCTCAGTATTGTGATGAGGTTGCACCTCTGTTAGTTGCAGTGGATCAGGGGGTAAAGCCATCCCTTTTATGGGATGTGTGTACTGCAGATACCTCAGCATTGCTTGCCCTTCTCAACCAAGCTCGATCAAAGTGCTTGTTAGTTTCCAAGCTTGTTTTGGTTGAATTAGGTCTTGATGTGTTTATTGTGAATGTTGCTGCTGTTATCCGTACCCTCAGTGGCATCACAGGCAGTACTCCAACTTGGTTAATTGATATAAGCAGTGCTACACCTAAAGTTGCCAGTAATGAAAATCACCAGGAGCTCCGTACACATCTTAATTCCATCATTGCCCAGCTAGGTAATGCTACTGCAGATGATGAAGAAAATTCACCATTGGGCTCTGTGGGTACTCACCCCCAAAATGGAGTCGATGGTGCCTCTCACTCTAATCGTGCAGGTACAGCTTGCAATGGTGGAGTAATTAAAGCAGTACAAATAAAGTTGCCTGATGATCTTAACCTAAGCACTATATTTGGCTGTATGATTGGATATCCTCATATATACTGGTGGGAGGGTGAGTCTGGTGGTAATAGCCTTTCCGGTATGCCTCTTAAGGTATTCAAACTTAGTGCTAATTGTTCATTTGATGGAACTGTTGTCGAATTGTATTCCTTCAGCATCCCGGAAGCCCTGGAGGGAGACTTACGGCCAGGTATTGAACATTGGGGGAACGTTGTCAATGTAAGGATTGAGCAGGCTGGCAGCTTTTCAAATGCTAAATTCAGATGTGATTCAGTCCTCTGTCTTTCTGTAGCTTTATAAAATGTTTTGAGTAATATGCTTATCAATTAACATGTATTGGCACAGTACTGTACAGCTTACTTCAGATCTTATGTTTCTTGGTGCAGGAAAAATAACATTCAAGTACTGTACTTGAAACTTATGGAGTGTATCATTTGCCATTCTAATCCACAGTTATGTGATATTGCAGGTTTGAATATCTAGAATACAGTATAGGGGCAATTATAGTTCTTATGTCGGTGGGAGTAAAGTGCCTGGTTCTGATACCTCTTGGTATTGGTTGCCTCTCATGTAACAAGGATGGGCGGCCCAAGGGCCACCTAGGGATGAATTTGTTTAAGGTGTAGAAGCTATCTCTAACACAACAACCACACCCTGAGTTAATGAGCTGCATGACCCAGTGTCAAGGAACAGTCCGAGAAAACCGGACAACTCACCATTTCCCCATTACCCCAGAATATGACCCACTTATCGATTAACATCCATGATCCCAATTACTGCTGGGTAGACAGAGGCAAATGGCATAAAGAAACTTGCCAATAGTTTCACCCTGCCCGGGGATCGAACCCGAGTCCACTCGCTTGTGAGGTGAGCATGCTGACCATTACACCACAGGTAGGCCTTAGTTGCTTTCATGAATATTGCAGATATTACATTCTGTAATTTGTGTAGTTTTGATTTTAAAAATCTTCCAATTTGTGCCAATTACATGTTATTTTATTTGAATAAACCTCTGCTTCTTTTTAAACACATGTTAAACTAGGACTTATTATGTAAATAGCTTGGGTTGTCTCCTTGAAGTTTATTGGTTGAATATTATATTGGAGAAGCAGTTAGCTCTTTCTTGCATTGAGAAATGAAACAATTTGAAAAAAAGAGTGTGTTAAATAGGTATAAATGAGCAAAATTGGCAGAGAGCAACATATAAAGGAGAATCGGTAGTAAATATTTTGAAAATACAGTTCTGTAACGGTGCTTGAAAGAATAATGGTGTCTGAAAAGTGTGTGGCAGATTATTAAGTGGCATTTCTCAGTGAATGTGTCCCAGTATATGGCACCATTTTTCCCCCTATTTGATCACATCAGTGGGCGTCAAAGAATATGATTAAGAGATAATTCAAGTACTGTACTGTTTAAGCATGGATAGATATACAAAAGGTTTTTTTAAATATATAAGTTAAAGGAAAGAGATTATTAACATTTGCAGTTCCACTATGTCTGGGATTTATTGTGGATATTTTTAAGAGGCAAACCTTTAAGGGGAATCACAGAATTAAAAGAACATTTTGTCTTTGCTTCTTATTTTTTTTTCCTCTGTTGGGCTTCCAGGGTTTATGTAGGTGATTGGGACAGAGCATTCTACTCCATTACTGTAAGAACTGATATTGACCATTGATCAGGCTGCATATACCAAACTAGCTTATCTGGTACTGTACATACAGTATTTATTTATATCAGTGTTTGAGTATTTCCTCACAGGAAAACAGTACCAGGTTTGATTTCCAGATGGAGCAGAAGACTGGGGTTCCCATTCGGACCACTAACCCTTGAAGAATTTATATTCTATTGGATGTACAGTCCCGGACCGAAGTTCCTGATACAGTTTAGGTGGGGGGGGGGGTCAAAGTCCGCCCCCACCCTTACTGGACGGTGGGTGCGCTGTCTGACCATCGCCCCCCCCCCCCCCACCCCCCCCCCCAGCATACAAACTAGCACCCGAGTAGTTCAACAATCGAGCACTGATACTTCCATTTCTCAGTAAGGACTGGGAAAGGATGTCACGGTTTTGTTTAATAAATTCACAAAACAATTTACTCAATCAACTTTGACATTATTTGACATAATAGGTTACATCATTATTAGATAATCATGACATAGTGGAGAGTGTGTGTGTCTTGGTGGCTGAGGTTCACAAGGATAATATCAGATTCCTCCAAGCTGTACAGTGTTTTCCCTTAGAATACTAGCCAAAAAACTAAGCATGACTGTGAGGGATAATATGATTCATAAGCGAATGCTTTATCACCCTCCGTGATAATGACCTTATCATAGTGTCTACCGAACGTAACCTTGGCTTGATCACTACAATGAATGACATGACGGGAGTATAGCTGACATATGAATGACCCAATTAATATAAAAATGCATCACAACTATAAGTAGGTCATAACACCATTGATTAGGGTTGCATGAAAAATAAGTTAAAAGCAGCATAACCATATTTTACTATTAGTTATACTACGTATACTCGTATATACTATATAGGTAACCATAAATGTTGTGTAGCTGATGATATATACACTTAATATCTTCGTATATATTTACAGTTAAAAAATAAAGCGGTAATTCAAACAATCTATTCTTTAGATTACAGAATTTATGCATAATACATGTTGCCACCAAAATTATTCTTACGGTAGTTGGTCCATTCTCCCTCCTTTTCATTGTTAGCCGTAGCTTGTCCGGCATGGATGCCACAAGGTTTCGCACCAGCTCCGGTCTACCCCTGTAGTATTCCCACCGTTAATGTACATCATAAGTTGATTGCCGGTCCATTCCTCTTCCATCTCCCACGTGTTGACCATGTACTGCATGCCCACACGTGTTCTATAACGTTCGTGTCTGCCCTAAGTAGTCCTGCCTCGGAATGGGATGATTGGGCTCAGCCGTTTGGTCTCTAGCTGATTTGGCGCCATACATTTTGGCGCTAGGAAATAAAATATTTGTTTAATTCCTTATAATTCAAAGGTCAAACTTTAAAAAATTTAAAACTGTAATTTACCTTTATACCTAAAAAGTTAAATCTGTTAATCAATAAAAAAAAGTTATGTAACTTTTTTTAGCTCTTCATTTGGTAATTATGAGCAAGGCTCCGCAGGTACTCGACAGTATCTATGTTTTCACATCTAAGAACGGTTTCATGTATTCTTCTATCTGCATCTCTACACTTTTTTAGTTTCTGCGGTGGTTCATGCCCAGCTAGTAACCGTTCATAATATGCATCTCTATCTTTCTGTACTTTACGCAGCCCATCTATTAATTTCCATATGGTGGGACGTTGCATGCTAAGTTCACATTTTAATCGATGGTGGGCTGCCTCCGAATGATTATTTGTGCGGTCTTCCCTGTTTAAAGTTCTCTGATAAAGGTTCCAAATCACGGGGAGGAATAGAGGAACTCGTCTGTTTTGACGACCAACATGTGTATCTTCAAACCTTGAAGTTCTTGTGGCAACTCGGTCGCTAGAGCATCCAGATATTCGTCAATCTTGTTCAAAGGTACAAAATAAAGGGCAATAATCATTTTAGCTTTTAACGCGAAATCTGGATCAGTGTTATACAGATTAGTGAAACCCAATCTAGCTAGATGTGTTTGCAAAATTTTGGGCTAAATGAAAAAAAGCGTCCTTTTATTTGAACATCAGGGAATGAGTCCTTCATAGCACTGTGCGCAGCTTGTTCAAAATCGCAGACGATTGAAGTGGGTCTCAAATTGGGTTCCATTTCTTTCAATACTGTAACTCGAAAATTCTCACTTATGTGGTGTGTTGCTTGTTGGGCAAAAGAGCATACACTGTATAGGGTGAATTCCGTGTTTTTTTTTTTTGCCCAAATTACATAAATCTGAGAAAAGAGGCTGGGAGCAATACTGAATGTGCCATCGACAAATCACATATCATATGTCACTAAATGTTTGAGCCAGCTCGCTCTTCCGAAGATTAATATCCGATTAGGGCCTGGTCCACTATGACACAATAAAACAATTTCATCCACTCCTGGTTGAGGGACATATATTTTGTAGCATTCTGGCAGAACTAATTGTTGTTAATCAGTTGAATTGGTGGGGGCGTTGTTCACTGAATTAGGCTTTCTACGTATTATTTTTCTCAAAGCAGATATATTAGGAATGGGGGCTAGACTAGCTTGGGATATGTCTGTCAAACATTCATTAACAACTACAGTCGGTGACTCAAGAGTCTCCGCTGCTCTCTTGTTTATATTAGTTTTGACAAGTGCAACCCCTAGTTGTGAGCAGAAGCTTCACGCAAATGGATGTTCAGCTCCCTTACCACCTCTCCAGCTTTAGTATGCAGCCTTGCTTTGCACCGATTTTTTTGCTCGCAACGCCAAAATTTCAACTCCCTATCAGCTTTGCTTGCTTTGTCAAAGACGTAGAGGAATCCATTATGCAAAAAAAAATTTTTACCACGTTTCGTTAATACTTCCTCAGCCATCATATGCATAAACGAAGGGTATTTAGTTAAACAAAATATAAAAAGATGGCAAAAGAATGAAACACTTGTGGCAGCGCACCCGCAGCAAACACAACTGAGACAAAGGAGGAACTGTGACTTCACCTGTTGGCAGGAACAGTAGCGCCATCTGTCGCCTGAGCAAACGGCTAAACGAGGTTTAGTAGTTGAGTAGTTTGGTAGTAGAGGTTAGTTGTTTCGTTCTGTTAGTTTCAAAGTCGGATACAAATGTTACTTTGCATATCAACTCTTGAATTTAAAAATATGCAGAATAAAAACCAGTTTTCCAAATAAACAATGTTCTCAGCGCCAAAAGGTCCGTCACCAAATGGGCTGGCGCCGAGGTTTGCCGTCCTAATGGCCGTGCCAAATCGCCAGCGCCCAAACGGCTGCTCCAAAACATACCAAACTCGTCCTGCCTCCCTTACCTCTGTTGAACAACGTAGGCAGTGTGTATAGGGTAACGGTCTTGGACAAATAGAATGGGCCCAGGAAGGAAAGGGTAAACCCTCTCACAGGGATGGCAGGAAACCCTCCTCAAGCAGCACAATGTATTTTGCTGCTGTAAACCTCCCCTCAATCAGGAACACATCACTCATGCTATTTTGTGAAACCCAGCCCCAGACAGTGCAGATCACGTGTCCTTAACGGGCCTTTTAGAATACAGTATGTTCGGCTTGTCATACCTGCAAGCGTGACAGAGTAACAATTAGTTAATGCTTATTGATAGACAATATACTGTATAAAGTAGATCATGCATAATGTAGAAAATCCCTTTATTTTATTTGTTATTCTCTATGGTAAAACTACTACCATTTACAGTATTTACTATGATCTGCATGACTGCACATATTGCAAACATCATGCCTTGTATTATGCATCTCCAGCAATGAATTTGGCCATGAGAAGTGCTGTGGAAAACCTTCTCATCTGAGAATATCACTCTTCCAAAAATCCTCATCTTTCTCAGCATAAAGCTGAGTGAAAGCCAGTCTCCCTGCCTGGTGTCCCTCTGTCAGGCGCTCTTTCCTCATGGAAGTGCAGTGGTGTAGATCCCCCCTGATTCAACCTCTGTCTCACAATCCCTGCAGGCACTGCTAACTGCAAGCTCTCCCTTAGGGAACTCAGTGTTTATGAAGTGGTCTGCTTGGCTACCACGATGATGTTGCCATCCACCAGCTGGAGTAGTTCTCCACATAGAGTTTATCTTGCTGAGAAGAGAATGGGAATCTTATAGAGTTTATCTTGATCATATTAAATTCGTCAATGCTATTGTCCTTCGGTATTACTGGCCCAATAATAGCTTACCCAGGTCGGTCACATTTATTCTTTCCTCCCACGTCCTGATCCACTTGGCTACAGTTGTGGGGGGACATACCAAGCTCATACGCGATGGCACATATGGAGAGACCAGAGTCACGGAGGCCAACGATTCTTCTTCTTAAGACTAACTTCTCTTCCCTCCTGTTCATGTCTGGTCGGTGGAGCTACTCGACACTGTCAGCTGTGGTGGTGTCGATAACACCTCTGTTTAAACTTGTCCTGCTGTCTGGTGTGCAATATATTGGCCATGTCGTTCAGCACTGATCTTGGGAAGTAGAGAGATAAAATGTCCTTTTCAGAACCATAATATCCCTCACATTCATGCCTAGTATTCTGAGGGAAAATACAGCTTGGAGGAATCTGATATTATCCTTGTTAATCCCAGCCACCAAGACACACTCTTCACTATGTCATGACTATTTAATATTGATGTAACCTATTGTGTCAACTAATGTCAAATTTGATTAGGTAAATTGTTTTGCGAATTTACTAAACAAAACCGTGACATCCTTTCTCAGTCCTTATTGAGAAATGGAAGTATCAGAGATAGAATGTTGAACTGCTCAGTACTAGTTTTTGTGTTGGTGACAATGGCTAGTCAGTGACCAATGGTACCACTACTTGAAATGTTTTGCTAGATCTTAAAAAATATACCCCAGCTTTAAAGGCTTGGAAGAAAATTTTGAAAACCTAAGTGATTTGCATCCCTGTACCCATGATTCACCAATCTTGCAGCTGTAAGCAATGTGAATCTTCCTTATAACATTTTTGAAGAAATATTAAATATATTTTCTTAGTTGCTGCAGTGTAGAAGCAACAATTAAAATTAATTACTTAGTAGGTTACACTAAACTATTATTACAGTAACAGGTCTACTTGCTGAGATATGAAGTAAAATCTCTGCTTTTGTAATCTATTATTTTGTGTATATTTTATATATTTTGTACATTTTGTAGAATTGTATTGATTAGGTTTAAAATAATTTTATTCCTTGTCATACCTTGAAATTTTTTTAGCAACTTGGGAAGATACAGAAGCAAATATGGAAAACATTGTTATTCATGAGTGGTATCACCTGCCATCAAGTAAGGTGCAGATCAGGAACTTTGGTCTGGGACTGTATACTTACATAAATAGGAAAAACTCTGGTGGACTAGCATCCTACCAAGAGGGTGGGATAACCCTCCAGTCTCTTAACTACTAATAATCAAGGATCATCACCATCTTACATCATAATAGAAAAAGGCTTGGAATAATTACAAAAAAAAACCGATGTGTGCTATGTCTGCTAAACATTATTTGCTTAAGATATGTATGAGCATTCGTTAATCAGTTCTCTGTGTGCTGGCTTCTATGTGTCCTTTCTCAGAAGACATTTTTCTTGGTGGCACATATTTCCTTTGTTTTGACTGATTGGTACTTCTTATGACCTTTCAAGAATGACCAGAACATTGAGAAGGTCATGATCACATTCAAACATAAATACACTGTTTTTAGTTTTTGTGTTATATTAAGACAAAAATAATGACTGATTCAATATAGGATATGGATTGAGGTCTTAAGTCAGGTTTCTCTGCCATTTGCTTTAAAATTTCAGAAAGTATTTAAAAAAAAATTAATGATTCCTTAGTTTTATGTTGTTCTCTTGGTAAAAGAGTTTGTTTTATTGTATAGGAACCCTAAAATTACTTAAATACTGTATACAGTAAACTCTCTTTAACTCGGCACATATGGGGCTCTGGCCTTGCCTAGTTATCCCAAATTCCGACATTGAGGCTCCCCCCCCCCCCCCTTACAAAAATACAACAATAAAAAATTATTAACTTTATGTGTACATTTAATTACTAAATGTAAAAAATGGTAACACCAGCACTGCAGGCAAAGAATGAAGCATCATAGTAGGTGACAGGCATGGTAGGTGACACAGGCATGGTAGGTGACACAAAGGCACGGTAGGTGATGCAGGTGGCCAGATATGCCAAGATTTTCCCAGATAATTTTATATATCTCGGCAACCCCGAATTATACATTCCAAGACCATATCCATGCCAAGTTATATAAAATTCTGAATTATCAAATTCCAGTATATGGCAGTAAATACTGAAAAACGAAGAAAACAGAAGTTTTCAGCTTAAGAATTATTCAATTCATGCGTTATTTATTCTTCTACAGTATTTAAATGCAGTTGTAAGTTTTGTACATATAGAAGTTACTCCTTATGTCCTTTCTTCACTTTGAGACCTATGGTTGAAACTAGAGCTTTTTTTTCTTCTTCAAAATTGAGATAATTTATGGCAGATGCAAACTCTATTGTATATAATATATAAAATTATGGTCAGTGGGTCCAGACAAACCAGATAATGTACTGCAGCTGTATTTTGTGTTTGAAGATGAGATTAAACTAACACGTTACAATACTAATTCATACTATGTGAAAAAGCTATTGAATGTTAAGAAAAATAGATATACAGTACCGGTAATCATCATTTTTTTTTCCATGGGACCTTTAATTCAAGATGCTTATTTAACAAGTCTCGGAGACATTTAGTGTTATTATAATGATAGTGCTGTAAAAAAATAAATATATTTATTTTTTTTAACCTTATTATTTTAGAGGTTTCTGAATACTGTACTACACTGTACAGTATTGTATTTCCAAATGTTAAATATTGGGGTTATGCACCAGGTACTTATGTCACCTATTTGGAGCTTTTGCATTTTCTGGTTCAAATTTTGAGACTGGAAATTATACCTTCGTATAGAATAATGTAATTTCCCTAAAAATTCATCTGTGTGAAAAAAAAATTTAGTTTGGGCAATAAAACCTGACTCAGACCTTAAAAACTTTGTCACAGAACTTCTCCTATATATTTCTCATAGAAACTTCTTATTTTGAAGAGTGTCTTTGTTACATATATGTTTATGCTTATTTCCAGCACTTTTCATATTTGTTAATTTGTATTAAGTATACAGTATTTAAGGTAATGCTAAAACTATAAGATAAGAAGTTAAGCTAGTCATCATGATATTGATGGAGTAGCTTACAGTATATATAGATGGTTCTGTACTGTATACTGTACCTGGTATGGATAAAAAAATATAGTGGATTACATTCTTCTTGAGCTTTAAAATACAGTTGTGAATTAAATTGTATAGCCTTATGATAAATGTTGATATTTGCTCTAAACTTGAAAAATACTAAACTATCATCAGGCCCATGTAGTTTTACTGTTAAGTATTTATTTTACAGTACAGTGCACTGTTTCTTTCCTGTGAGTTCTTAAAGTAACAAAAATCAAACTGTGAGGACTTAGAATATATGGAATCCGATAATGTGTAATATAATCCGCATTTATCAAAGCCCAAAAACTATGCCCTATTGTATTAATGTAAAAGTTAAGCCTGGAAGCTTTGCATTATTCAAAGACATTTTGAAATGATGAATTTCTCTGTGCAATAAATTTGGTTGTGCATATATGTGTGGTTTCATTTACCTTGGGTCGTTACAGACATGGGAGTGTGCGCGAAGCTTGGAATTATGCATGTCTGGCTCAGGTGGAATGTCCTCGTGACCCAAATGTTCAAGAGACTCGAAGCCGGTTGACCAATGCCCTGGTTGATCGATGGCACCTGCCAATGCTCAATGATTCCACCAGAAATGGCGCCTTTAAACTGGCGATTGAAAGAGCAATGGAATGTGGACACCAGACCGTGCTGGATATAGGATCAGGCACTGGCCTACTCAGGTTAGTTAGTGTGGTGATCCTGCTTTGTGAATTCTATTGGTTTTGCTTAAGGGAATCCATTTTAATTAGTTTTGCCAAGAAAACAATAACATTAAATCTTGTAATATAAGTGGATGTGAGTTTTAGTCAATAATCTTGATTGGTCAAAGAAACTGAAAAAGTTATATACAATCAGACCTCTCATAACAGAGTGGGTATATTTTAGAGGAGTGTCTGTTAAAGTGATTAATTTGTTGGAATGTCATTAAAACGTCCCTATAGATGTGCATTCTTGTCAGTGTCAATTCTTACCCTATAAATGCTGTAAGATGGCTTCCTTAGGTAACAGTAATGACTCTGCAGATGTTATGGTTTTCATAGGTAAAACAAAGTGTTAACATCTGAAACTAAATTTAATAAACACTCGCCAGTTAATTTTGTCAAATTTTGCTGTGTTTTTTACCACTGCTTCCTACTGCCCACCATCCCCTACTAATCTTTCGTGGCAGCAGTGGGAGACAAGAGGGAGGAGCTATTGGTTTACCAAGACTCATTTGCAGGCATTTTCCAGACATAATGGGTGTAAGTTTTCAATTAACACATGCTGGAAATTTTGAAAAAGAAGAGCTAGAAATAGAGCTAACATGAAGTTTAGTTGATTAGCACTGAAAATGTACACGGGGATAGTTTGAAAGTACAGTATTTTCTTGATTTAACGAATAATTCGAGCCACACTTGTTCGTTAAATTGAAATTTCTGTTTAATCAAGCATTCTGTTATGTTCGCTGGATTTATTTACAGTATTACCCCGCCTAACGCGGTTTCACTTAACGCGTTTTTTCATATATGCGGTGCCTCGCCAGAGCTGAACTTTCACTTAACACGGATTTTTCCCACATATACGCGGTGAGTGTCTGGCTCGAGACGCTATTTTTAGATTTGCCCCACCCGCCACCCTGCCTGACTGCCTGTTTTAGCTCATAAAATTCATACAAATTACCCGGCCAGAATATAATTTACGTTGCTGGAATTCTTATAATTTGGTGATCATTTTGAATATAAACATCATATATTTTGCATTAGACATACAAATTTTAGATAAAATGTTTTCTCTGAGTAAATATGTTATCTTTTGTGCAAAATATATGACATTTATATTCAAAATATTCCTGGTCTTACAAGGAATCCAGCAATGTCAATTATATTATCCTAACTTTAGTTTGAGGTATTATTTATTACTAAAAAGTTAAATATTCTGGTTTTCCCACACATCTCCTTGGGACGGTTGGGGGGTGGGGGGAGAGGGAGGGACCGACCGACCATCTGTTACCCTGTGAAGAATATTTTTTTTTTTTATTAACTGAAGATATTTGTTTTAGCTCATAAAATTCATACAAATTACCCGGTCAGAATATAATTTACATTGCTGGAATTCTTATAATTTGATGATCATTTTGAATATAAACATCATATATTTTGCATTAGACATACAAATTTTAGATATAATGTTTTCTCTGAGTAAATATGTTATCTTTTGTGCAAAATATATGACATTTATATTCAAAATATTCCTGGTCTTACAAGGAATCCAGCAATGTCAATTGTGTTATCCTAACTTTAGTTTGAGGTATTATTTATTAAAATTTAGTGGTTTTCCCCCAAAAATTTCTCAGAGGGAAGAGCCAGCAATGTAGTGTGAGAAGAGGGGGAGGGAGTTGAGTCCATTATTTGAATGGACATTAACTTGGCGACCGTATTTCTCTATTTCTCTTTAAGTATTAATTGTGTGCATGTACCATCATAAAATTAAGATGTTATTTTTACTACAACATAGTTATGTGTCTTCAAAAAGTGGAGTTTGGGGGTCGGGCTGGTTTCTATTGGAATTAATCCCATATGTTCTGTTGTTCACTTAACGCGGATTTCACTTAACGCGGGACCCTCTGGGTTCTATTGACCGCGTTAAGTGGGGTACAACTGTGTTTATTTTTTTTTATTAAGAGGATTAGCCCACCCGGGCACAGGTCACTGACCCACATCAGGGCCTGGAGGTGAAAATATAATAATAATAATAATAATAATTAATAAAATAAATAAAAATTATAATAATAATAATAATACTACTGTAATAAAAAAAAAATCAAGAGTAAGAAACGACAGTATGTATGTATGTTGTGATGTCAATAGTAAGAGACAATTGAGACCCTGCAATTGTGTGTAAATGAGGCAGAAAGTCATATCAGCAACCTGGGACTTGGTCACAATTTTTGTGGTGCCATATGGCAGCAGGGTCTACCATGAGACAACACATTAGCCTTCAATATCTTCCCAGGCTGTAGTACCTCCCTGTTTGATAGCTGCCTACTACCGAACTATTTAAATAAATCCATCATGATTCTGTTAAATTCCCCGCCAAACATGCCACACGTCACTTGGCATGTCGGGTTTGTTTACATTCACTCAGTCAGTCCTGCCGCCATCATGTGGGATGTTCACTGCTACCTCTCGGTCACTAACTACACTGGAGCACCTTAGCTCTCGACTTTATTCAAGACATCTTCAGAGGCAACTGAATTTACAGGGACTGAGAGAGGCTTATATACAATGGGTCACCTTACATAACATCAGGTCAGGTCAGTAACATGGGATCCATTAATCCACACACAACCTACACCACAAATGAAAGAAGAGCTTATGAAAATGGGTGACAACAACAGGTCAGGTCAGGTAAACATGAGACCCACTAATCATCTATCCTACATCCACCTCAAATGCTTTCAAAGCATTTTTAACCTTAGGCCAGAGTTATTATTCATTAATTAATACCCCAACACACACACACACACCCTCATAACACCATCTGAGGGAGTTACTACGCTACGTGTCTGCTATTCTGCACCTCAGCACACATGATCTACGTGACCTCCACTGTAAACATTAATCTGTATGTTCACTGTATGTTCCTTTAACTTTCTCTAATGAAGTTTTTTGTTAAACCACCAATATATGTAATAAGTCATTTATGTCCAATGTATTTTTCAGCCTTAAGGCTGCAGAACTTTTTCAATAAACCGTTTATTATTATTATTATTATTATTATTATTATTATTATTATTACACATACACATATTTAGAGTTTAAAGTCTTGTGTGAGACACTGAGTTACAGGGAACAGGCAGAGAGGAGGGAGGGAGGCTGGCACTGGCATTTTCACCAATGATTTTATTTACCTGTATTCATAATCATATTCTTGTAGGATCAGCCTCTTCTGGTGTATGTTTTATCATTGATAATATAAAATATTAAACACTACAGAAAAACTACAATACAGATTAGTCTGCATTTACGCGGATTTTGTTTACGCGTTTGGTCATTTACGCGGCACCTTTCCAGAATGAAAATTTTGAATTACGCGGGAAGCGGCGCGGGCAGGGTGCGCATTAGGTCGCTCTAACGTTATCGCTGACGTCACATGGCGTATCGGACTGTGATTGAGCCACGCATCCTTACCACCCACGCATTCCCTCCTCCGCTAGCTGTGATTGGTCTAATGTAACATGACTTGCCTGCCACCAGAAGTCGCTGACCTAGCCGGGCCAGTCTCATTGTTCTCAGTCCGCATATACTGTACAGTTCTCTCTTGTGCCCGCTATTCCCCTCACAATGGCTTCTGCTGGACTCCCACCACCCCAGAAAAACCATGGTTATGTGAAGGAAATCATCGAGTTGGGGGAGAAAATTAAGCTCATCCTTGACAAAGACATAGTCAAGCATTGGTATGAAGTGTCTAATAACCTTCTGTCGAAAATTATTGAGCCGTATGTCCAGATGTATCACGACAACATCAATGCTAGTCATCAACGTAGTATTACGGACATCTTCGCCCGCAACCCACCATAACCACAGCCAGCCCAAGTCGGTGATAGTGACAGTGAGGATATGGACTTTGAGGGATTTGTCAGGGAGGCCCTGCAAACCTCTGCGAGTAGTGAAAGTGATTCACCGGAGGGCCACTGATTTGCCCTCTGCCTCGGAACCAGCCGCTATCCACGTGTGCCGACCCATCTCTTCGACTAACGCAAGCGTTAAACACCTTTAGATTTGTAGTTTTTTATTTAGATATTATGTGTGTATCAATACCATCATAAAATTATGATGATATTTTTACTACAAGGTACGTATTGTGTCATAAAAAGTGGAGTTTGGGAGTCAGCCCAGTATCTATTTCAATTAATCCCATATGTTCTGTTATTTTGTTTACGCGTTTCTCGTTTTACACGGACCTCCATGGGTTCAATAGACCGCGTAAATCCAGACTATACTGTATATATAATTTATAATTTGATATTAAAATTACAGTACAGTAGCACCCCGCGTAACGCGGTCAATTGAACCCACAGGGTACCGTGTTAAGTGAAAACCGTGTTAAGTGAAAACCGCGTTAAGTGAACAACAGAACATATGGGATTAATTCCAATAGAGACTGGCCCGACCCCCAAACTCCACTTTTTGACGACACACAACTATGTTGTAGTAAAAATTTTATCTTAACTTTATGATGGTATGAACAAACAAGTAATATAGAAGAGGTTAGGTTAGGAAAAATAAAGGTTAAGTTAGGAAAAATAAAGGTTAGGTTAGGAAAACTAAAAGTTATGTTGAACACTTACGTTAGTAGAAGAGATGGGTCGGCATACGGGGATGGAGGCTGGTTCCGAGGCAGAGGGCAGATTACTGGCCCTCAGGTGAACCACCATTACTCGGTGCATCACCATCACACTCACTTTCAGTTGTCAGGGCTTCCCTGACAAATCCCTCAAAGTCACTTTCACTGTCACTATCACTGGCTGTGGTGGGTTGCGGGCGAAGAACTCGGTAATGCTTTTTTGACGGCTTGTGTTAATGTTGTCTTGATACACCGTGATGTACGGCTCCATAGCCTGCACCAGCCGGGTATGGAAGACTTCATAGCGGTCATCGTCATTGTCGCGGGAAAGGAAGGACTTCATTTTTTCTGCACACTCCATGGCACCCTTAATATCACTATGACTTAACTTGTGTTCTTCGGAGAATGACGCACCTTCTTCCTCTTCACTGACGTGCTCATCTTCCAACATCTCGTCGGCAGTCACTTCAGGATCTCTGATCACCTCCAGGATGTCTTCGTTGGTGGTCTCGGAGAAGCCTTCAGGTGTAATGTTGTGCGCAGCTTCTCTGGCAAGGTCCACTGCTACTGCAACAGTCTGAACCTCACCAGTCGCAGGTTGACTCCTCCTCTCACCTGGTATGCCATGCAACACATGTCTCCATGCGTGATGAATCGTAGCAATAGACAGCTGATCCCATGCCTCCACCAAGAAGTCTACAGCTTGTTTGACGTTAAACTTCTTCCAAAACTGTTTGACGAGAACTTCTTGAGTCGCCACCTCTTGTTCCTTGTCCTCGTCGCTTTTGCTCTCGCTGTTGGTGTCATCCAGCTTACGCAACTCATCCTTGGTGTTGGTAGAGTCGTTCAGGAGCTCGAACTTCTTTGCAGAGTATGCAGCTTTCACATTGCAGATCAATTCCTGGTCCATGGGCTGGATTAATGACGTAGTGTTGGGAGGAAGGAAGACCACTTTTACGTTGGGGTGATGATCCATAAGTAGGGGCGAGTGTCCAGGTGCGTTGTCAAGGAGCAACAAAATGTTGAATGGAACATTCTGTTGCTCGCAGAATTTCTTCACGTCGGGAACAAAACAGTCGTCAAACCAGAAGAGGGACAGAAAAGAGGATATCCATGCCTTACGTGCGGTTAGCCAGTGGACATTAAGCTTGTTCATGTCCATATTCTTGTAGGCGTGCGGCTTGCGGGCTGTGTGAATCACCGATAACTTTGGTTTACAGGTACCGGAGGCATTGGTGATAAAGAGGACAGTGATGCATTCCTTCTGCAACTTCCGACCCCTTACCTTGCTGGCAGACTGGACAACGAAGCTCTTGGAAGGTAGCTTTTTCCAGAAAAGACCAGATTCGTCCATGTTAAACACCTAGTCGTCAGTGTACTTACTGTCCTTCCTCCATAATCTCACGTAAGAACGGAGGAAAATCTCTAGCCGCCACACGGTCAGCACTCGCTTCCTCACCACCAATGTTGATGTTGGTGATCTTGTTCCTCTTCTTAAACCTATGCAGCCAACCAGAGGAAGCATTGAAGGGTTTGGGCTCTGCAATTCCCAGCTTACGTGACACTGCTGCGTACAGTTCACCTGCGTACTCCTGCACTGAGCGCGTATCCACTGCCATGTTGCGTCGCGCCTGACGAATCAAATAACTCGCCAACAAATTTTCCACCTTTACCAACAACCTGTTTTGGCAATACTTGATCATTGAAGCACCTGCAGACTTTGTGATTTTCATGTGTTCTTTAATCTTGGCTGAATCCTTCTTAATAGTGCGAATCGTAGATTCGTTGACACCATGCCGGCGCGCGAGATCAGCTTGACGTGTTCCTTTCTTCAAATCTTGAATGATCTGGTATTTCACTTCGTAGCTTAGGCCACGACGTGTCTTCTTGGGCTTAGGGCGGCTGGGTCCAGGTAAGGAAAGGTTTCTCTCTGGTGGCGGTGGTGGTGCGGCGGAAGCCATTTCACAGAACAATGGATGTACGTATACATGGGGTGGCCTGGAGGGATGAAACTACCGCGGCAGCGTCCTCTTTCCTCCCTCCCTCCCTCCCCGGGTGGACACGTCATATTACTTTAAACCAATTACAGCTAGCGGCAGAGGGAGGTAGGGATGCATGGCCAATGACAGTCCGATATGTCATATGACATCAGTGATAACGCAACAAAGACACACACTGCGCAACCTTACAGCACGGCTTGCCGTGGCGGAGGGAGGGAGGAGGAGGAGGCGAGGCAGGTGGGAGCGGGTGGCGGGTGGGGCGAATCTAAAAATAGCGTCTCGAGCCGGACCACTCTGCGCGTATATGGGTAGATGAACCTCGTTAAGTGAAAGTTCGGTTCTGGCGAGGCACCGCGTATATGCGAAATCGCGTTAAGCGGGGTATTACTGTACATGAAAATTAAAGTATTTTTTGGGGGGACCTGACCTGACTCAATGTCAGGTGGAGATAAAGGGGTGGATTAGTGGTCTCATATTACTGACCTGATGGAATGTCAGGTCACCCTTTCTTGGGTGGGGGATTAGTGGGTCTAATTACCTGAAGATGTCTTGAATAAACACGAAACCTGAAGTATTTTTAGGGAAATTGTGATAAGTATAAGTATAAATGAACAAAGTTGTATCCCTTCAACATTACATTACATTACATTTTAAAATATGGAGTGAGAAAGCAGAAAGGTGTGGGTGATTAGAGAGATGGAGTGGAAAGGAGTGATAACATGCACCAGTGTTGCCAAGCAATAAGCTGCTCAACTGCTGATCTTTTAATTCGCCTCCATGCAGTCACACAACAAAACCTTCACTGGCTGTTTGTTGTCTTAATTCCCGTGTGTGTGTTTTGATGAAGAGTTTGTTCAGGAGTCAGGTGGTGAGGTGAGATACCAAGACACCTACAGAGCACACACATTAACAGCACTACTAAACCATTGTCTTATAACATTTTACATTATAATTTCTATTTTAAAATTAATTGATACATGATAGCTCAACAGGGCTACCTTTTCCCTTAGACAACTGATCAATGAATAAGCACTGCATATGGAGACACATTACAGCTCCTCCCCGACTTACGACGGGGTTAGGGACCCAAATCCAGGTCGCAAGTCGAAAATGCTTGAATAATACAGGTAGTCGTCGACTTACGACCTATGCGACTTACGTCTGTTCGACTTTACGACCGGCGGTACGACAGTTTTGGCCCCAGCCCCAGTGTAAATAATAAACCAATTGTACTGTAGTATGCAGTGATTTACTTAAACCTGACGACCGTAACAATAATGAACAAAGAAAATGTTGATAAAATATGACTTAAAGATGATTATATTATCATTACACATTACAGTATAATATACGTAAGGTAATTATAACATAGGCCGACTTACGACCAGATCAACTTACGACCGGTCGGCCGTAACCAATCTAGGTCGTAAGTCGACGACTACCTGTACATAGAAAATCTAAAATGGGTGTTTCCTTTTCATCTTAGCACCACAAAACTCTCACTTTTAAGCTTGCCGGCCATTTTAAAGTGAATTACAAACGAAAATTTTCTCTGTGTACTGACGTTGGGATTCGAAAATATGTAATTTGACAAAATTTTGCTACGACTGAGGCAGGTCGTAAGTGCGAGTGGTCATAAGTCGAGTAGGCCGTAAGTCGGGGAGGAGCTGTATACACTAGTGATGTCACAAAGCTTTGAAACTGCAACCACAACTTCTGAGCAACCACTTAAATTATCACAACCTGTACTCAAATGTACTGTACAATCGGCCCTTAACATACGCGGGTTTATAATACGCGGATTGCCCCGCCGGAGGAATATTCTGTACATTAAAGTAATTGAAGCACATTCAATTTGCGTGCCATTCAACTCGCGCGCGGCACCGAACACGGGACACCGCCCGCTCACGCAACCTCACACACACACGCATAGCTCTCCCTCACTCAGTCAGTCTCGCTGTAACCACGCTTGTGTTGACATCAGCTTTGTAGTTGCAAAAATATTACATTTCCATGAATGTATTATATCAAGCACAGTATGAATAGAATATCACTAATATAAGAGTATTTTAACCAAAAATTACTAAAAAAAATGAGTAACATATCTCGAACATCTGAAGGTCAGGTAAAGTCTTTTGTTTTCATGTTGTTTATCCTAATATACATTGAAATGCATTACGTTTCAGCAAAACTACTATTTATTTCTGAGAATATGGTAATGTAATATTTTGGTGAAATGACGTACGTATTACAGTGGAAAGTGACGAAAGCAATGACTTGCTTTCTTTCGTTCAAAAGATGTTACCATAATCGCTTTTCGAATGGTTTTCAGTTAAAAAACTGTTGTATTACAATAATATTCTATCCTAATTCACTTGTGATGCAACAGTTTTTTAACTGAAAACCATTCGAAAAGCGATTACGGTAACATCTTTTGAACGAAAGAAAGCAAAAGTCATTGTTTTCGTCACGATTTTATCCCACTTTCCACTATAATATGTATGTCATTTCAGCAAAAATATTACATTTCCGTGAATGTAGTATATCAAGCACAGTATGAATATAATATCATTGTAATATAACAGTATTTTAACCGAAAACTATTAAAATACGAGTAACATCTCTTGAACATTGGAAGGTTAGGTAAAGTCTTTTGTTTTCGTCATGTGTTTTATCCTATTTTACATTGAAATACATCACGTTTCCGCAAAACTACTATTTATTTCTGAGAATATATTCATTCAGGCACAGTTTAGGTAAAATATACATGTGCTGTAACATTTTTTTAATTGAAAACGATTCGAAAAACACGTACCCTCTAGCCCTGTTCAAGGAGAAGACTGGGAGGAGCTGTTTGGTGCTTAAGACGATGACAAGGAAAATGATTTTGATGGATTTTAATGAAAATATTCAGAAAGACCCTGGCACTGTCAAGGAAAGTGGCTGCTGAAGGCTTCCAGGACATGGCAAAGGACGAGATTAGGGAGCTAATTGAAGAGCACGACACTGAGCTGACCGAGGAGGATCTACGGGTACAAGAGTTAGTAGACTCAGGCAAGGAAGAGGAAGCGAAAGGGAAAGAGGATGAGGAAAAGGAAGAGCACCAAGAAATAACGTTGGAGAAGTTGGGGGAGATGACCAGGAATATTGAGGCACTGAAAAACCTGGCCTATAGTATGGACCCCTCCATGGTGCGTGCCCTGAAATTCATGCGAGGGATGGATGACGTTTTCGCTCCATACAAAAACATCATGGAAGAAATGAATGAAAGAGACGACAACTCCCCATCACCATGTTATTTGATCACCGAAGGAGAGATTTAACACCATCAATCACTGGCGGCAGTGAGGAAGCAGCTGAATCCACTGTCGCCCCCACTTCACCACCCATTATGGAATTGAGTGACGATGAGCCCGAGGACCCCCGTCCTGTCGCCAAGGATAGGAACTGTACAGTAAAGTGAAATTTTTATCTCTTTTTTTTTTAATAGCTTTTCTTGCCATGTTTATTGTTTGCAAAAATGCACAGCATAGCACAGTTCAGTACAAGTACCGTACATAGGAAGTGGAGGTGCAGTTATTCACAAAACATTTGTGTTTGTTGTCGGCAGTAGTGACGGGGAGGAGGCGGAGGGAGCGAGTTGGGAGGAGTGGTGACCTTGGACGCGGGAGCAGGGACGAGATGCCAGCCAGTACATTACGGGTGTATTAATTGTTTTTATAGCTATTTTTGCATTTTTATATTGAATACTGTACATTACGTTTCAACAAAACTACCATTTATTTTTGAGAACATGGAAATGTAATATTTTTGCTGAAATGATGTACGTATTACAGTGGAAAGTGGGATAAAATTGTGACGAAAGCAAATGTTTTTCTCTCTCTTTCTTTCAAAAGATGTTACCGTAATCGCTTTTCGAATGGTTTTCAGTTGTGGGATTATAAGGCTAATGATAGGATAGAATATTATTGTAATACAGTACGAGTACAACAGTTTTTTAACTGAAAACCATTTGAAAAGCGATTACGGTAAAATCTTTTGAATAACGAAAGAAAGTGAAAGTCATTTGCTTTCGTCACAATTTTATCCCACTTTCCACTGTAATATGTACATCATTCCAGCAAAAATATTACAGTTCTATATTTATTTCTGAGAATATATTCATTCAGTCAAAGTTAAGGTAAAATATACTTGTGATGTAATATTTTAATGAAAATACGGTATCGTAGTTTTCTTTTGTTTCAAATTTAATTAACAAAGATTGATGTTTCAAATGAAATGAACAAAAATTTATGTCCAGTATCTATAAATAAACTTTAATAAATGAATACTTTATGTTTTACATCGTCCTGTGCTACCATACCATGGATTTGGCTACTTTGGGCTTGCTATGATGACGCAAGAGATCTGCCCTGGCAACTGTACCGACACTCACAGCTGGTGGTGCGTTGGTGCATCGTTTCCATTGTTTACTGGTAGTTACTGGTAAATATTTTTCAACCTAACGAAACTATTACCCTTTTAGAGGTCGACCCCCAATTTTTTGCCAAATAATTTGGTCTTAAAAACTCAAACTACACACAGGTATATACGGTAAATAAGGACATGGGGGCCAGGGTTTTTTTTTTCGGTGGGGGGGGGGCAACACATATACGCAGATTTTTAACATCCTCGGCTATCTCTGTTACGTAACCCCCGCGTATGTTAAGGGCCAACTGTACTAAGTTAATTACTAAAATCATTATGTCTGGTGCAAACTAAGGATGTTTACAGGGTATACTCAAATTAATCGCCATCTTACAAGAATTTTAACAATGTAAGTTATATTCTCCTAAGTCAAGTCAGTGACAATTTATAAGCCAAAAAATAAAACCCCTCTGCCTTTCATAATCCTTGAGTAAGTGTTAATCTCCCCTCCTCCAGGCTGTCGACAACCCACCTCCCACCTCCCCTTCCTCCCAGCCGGAGGGAGAAGGGTCCATTGGGGAGGTAAAAGTGAGGGCGACACCCTCCCCCCCTAAGGGTCATCTCACTGTGTCTTCCATCTGTCCTTGAACACTGGATAGACCGCCCAAACGGCTAGTAAGCTGATAAGTGGCGATTATGATAGTAAAAAAGACATCTTCAGGTCATAAGACCCACTAATTCCCGGATGTATGTGTGTGGAGCAATATAAGGGATGTTTATACTCAAATTAATCACTATCTTACAAGAATTCCAGTAATGCAAGTTTTATTCTCGTAAGTCAAGTCAGTGACATAAGCGTTAATCTCCTCCGTTTGTTGTGAATTTGGAAGATCTAGAAGGGCCCATTGGGAGGTAAAAGTGACTGTACCCCCCCCCCCCCTCAAAGGGTTGCCTCACTATTTGTCTAACGTACTGACTCATTCATGATACAATAATATTTATTTGTTTTTCATTAATTAGTACAGATATGTAACTGTAAAAATCTGTGCTTATTAATACATGTACCCTTCATATACAATACAGTATACAGTGAACCCTCACTTTACGCGGTTAATTCAACCCACAGTGGCCCTCGTAAAGTGAGAAACTCGTAAAGTGAACAACATAACATGTGGGATTAATTGAAAGAGAGACCGGGCCGACCCCCATACTCCACTTTTTCAGACACAATACCTACGTTGTAGTAAAAATAACTTCTTAATTTTATGATGGCATGCACACACAATTAATAATTAAGAGAAATATCAATAATATTAGGTTTTTTAACGCTTACATTAGTAGAAAAGATGGCTGGGCACACGGGGATGGGGGGTTGGTTCCGAGGCAGAGGGCAGATTATTGGCCCTCACCTGTATCACTTGTATCAATTGTATCACTATCCACCACAGAGGCTTGCAGGGCCTCTTTGTCAAACCCCTCAAAGTCCATATAAGTCAATATCCTCACTATCACTGACTTGGGCCGGCTGTGGTGGGTGGTGGGTGAAGAACTCGGTAATGTTTTGATGACTGGGCGACCTTGTGCGCACCCTGCTCGCGCCGCTTACACAACATGGCGGATAGCGGGAGGTTTGGATCCAAAAATGGCGCGGCTCGCCAGCCGCTCTCCGCGTAAAGGGGTACACGCACCGCGGAATGTGAGCATTCCGGTTTCGGCAGGGTACCGCATAAACGTGGAAACGCGGAATGTGGGACCGCGTAAAGCGAGGGTTGACTGTACTGTAATACAGGTATAGCTTGTTTGGGGAAATGTTATATAACAGCCTTGGAGCTGTCTAGTTTATGGGTTAAGTTGTCGAAACCCAAAAGGTCTTTTCTCCATTTATTTATAATAAAATAAAGTATGTACACTTCAATAAGGAGACACCGTAATATCACTGAAAGCTGTGAGGGCTAGAAGAATATATGGCAAGCTTATCTGGGAAGCTTGGGGGTCCACTTCTATGCTTTGTGAGGGTCGAGTGATAACTGAGGCAGAGAACCGGCTTCTTATAGCTGACCTAATCATCTTTAGACTTTACTTGCAAGAGGAAAATACCCTTCACGTGATCTGAACATGCACCTCACAGCTCATGGAAAATTACGAGGGGTGATTTCATTATACAGCACAAATGTATTAACCCATATTTATAAAAGTACTACTGTCTATGAAACAGGGGCTAATACAATAGTACTATGTTTATACCTCATAGATGAAAAATAATGTAATTTAAGAGATCTTCAGGTCATAAGACACACTAATCCCCCACCCAACACTGGGTGACCTGACGTTACATCAGGTCAGGTTTGTAAAGTGACCCAATGATCTCCCACCCAACCTTCATCGCAAGTGTTAAGACATGATTAGCTATGTATTACAGTCAATTGAGCGAAGTGTGAAACAAAAACGTGACCTATCGCCCAAGCGACTAACGAGCCGATCAGTGGTGAAGAGGATAAACGTATCACAGCTCTATTCACTCCTGTATCATATAGAGCTTTTGTTTTTTAAAATATATTTACTTAACCAAACTTTAGATAAAGTATTCAGGATTGTTTTGATAAAAGAATGGTGTGTCTAACAAAATTAGTTTTGATTTTACCGACTCCATTATCAACATATCTTATGGATTTTTTTTTTATAAAAGAATGGAATTCCCATCACTATATCATATAGAAATATTTCGTTTAAAGATATCTTATTGGAAACGTTTGGTAGAGAATTTATTAAGCATTATTATGGTATCAAATTCATCTCCCTATCACAATTAGCCACGCTTGAGCGAGGAATTGGGGGGGGGGGGGAGGGACTGACCACGCGACCCTTCCCCCCCTCCCCCCCAAAAAAAGGTTTACTTCCGTCAACACACCAACACCACCTACATATCACACATACACCCCTGCATCACACACAAACACACCCTCTAACAACCACACACGCGCCCCAACACCACCCACACACCCCCAGCAAGGGAATTAAGACACATCTGCATGTGTATGACTGTGTGGTAGCGAGTTAAATATCAGCTGTTGAGGAGCGCTTGGCAACACTCATTTCCACTCCATCTCTCTATTTACCCACACCTTTCTTCTTTCTCATTCCATATTTTAGAATGTTATGTAACGTAATGTTGAAGGGATACAACTTTGCTCATTTATACTTATATTGACCACAATCTCTCTAAAATTATTTTAGGTTTCGTGTTTATTCAAGACATCTTCAGGTTATGAGACCCACTAATCCTCCACCCAAGAAAGGGGGACCGGACATTCCATCAGATCAGTAATATGAGACTACTACTCCCCCATCCTACCTCCACCTGACATTGCATCAGGTCAGACTAGTTACACAAGACCACTAATCCCCCACAGCTCCATGGGAGTAGAAAATAACAGTCTTTGCTGTAACATACAGCTTCATTCCTGCCCATTTCATAGAGATTTTTTATTTTTAAATATATTTATTTAACCAAACTTTTAGGTAAACTATTCTGGATTATTATAGTAAAGACATTAAGTTTCTAACTTAATTAGAACTGCATTTCCGGATTCAGGTAGTTTAGACTCGAGGAAAACATCCCCAACACCCAGAAACGTTCTCGGAAAGTTGGCCAATGTCTGTCTGTGCAAGATACTGTGTCTAGTTTAGACACCCGGAAACTTTTCCCAATAACCAGGAAAGATTCCGGAGATAAGGAATTTTTCCAAGTTTGAAAAAGTCGTCTTGTTTGTACTGTACCGTATGTACCAGTACCTGAAATTATGATTTTTTTTTTTTTTTTTTATACAGCTAGACCCCGACTTACGACGGGGTTAGGGACCCAAATCCAGGTCGTAAGTCCGAATGGTCGGAAGTCCGACATATAAAAAAAAAAAAAAATATCATTTTTTTTTAAATAAAAAATCTACAATAAAATACAGTACAGTAAAAGTAATAAATAATGAGGAATGGATACAGTACAGTGAAAGTAATAAATAATGAGGAATGGATACAGTGTGACTGAGCACTTACCTTTAATGTAGTCAGCTGAATGCACATGGGGCCCCCATAATTTTCTAATTATACATGGAGACTACATTAACTGGAAACGTTTCAGTATAGAAAATGCGTTTCATTTCAAAAAAAAAAAAAAATGGTCACAACTGCGGCGGTCGTAAGTCCCGACGGTCGTAAGTCCAAGCAGTCGTAAGTCAGGGACTACCTGTATATTCGCCACTTACCGTATCAGCTTACTAGCCGTTTGGGCTTGAAAACATCCAAAACATAACATATAGCTCACAGTATAAAGGAGCATTTAACAAATGTGGTGATGAGTATAAATATGCATAATGTGTGATAATGGTTGTATATCACTCAAATTTTTCAATAATTTTCAGCTCGTTTGTTTTTTAATTACATACAGTATAGTACAGTATTACAGTTTTTCCAGTTAGTATTCTTGTACAGTCTCGTTCAAGATTCTTCGAACACTTCTGGGAACAACTGGCAACTCAAGGCTGTTTCTTTACAATAGTACATAGTAAAAATTATGAATTAATGTAAAAGTGATCAATGATTGGTTACTTAGTTTCCCGTTGCTTAATTAATGGTTGGGCTTTGTTGTTTCGTATTATATTATACTACGTACTATAGTAAAGAAACGGCCTTTGAGTTGCCAGCTGTCCCCAGCAGTGTTCGAAGAATCTTGAATGAGACTGTACATTTATGGCGTTCATTATAACTGGGTTCTCTTGTATACTGTGTCTGTTATACCAAGGGTTTAATGTTCAGTAATAGTCTACAACTAAAATTTGTAAGTGAAGCTATGGGCAGTCAGTGTTGGTTCTACTTAACCAGCAAACATGGTGAAATAGAAGTTAATACAGTATAGTATAGTATATTACACATTGCTAGACATACTTATTGTACGTAGATGAAGGGTGAGCATTGCTGACACATTGGCAATTGCACAATGCATAACTGTTCTTACCATAACGAAAAATGGGTGTCAGATTTTGTAATTAAAAAAAAATGAGGATTTGGAAATTGAAGCTGTAAAAAAGCTGGTTTGTTAGAATATAAGGGGATTGAAAATGGAAAGCATGTTGGAACTTTAACCTAAAGAGATTACATAGTTTATTTGGAGAAAAATTTTCACTCAATGTTGGAGGTAATTTAATTTCTCTATTTATGCAGCATAATAAGTAACTCATATTTGTTTCCTTTGTACCAGCATTTTTGCCAAGCAGGCTGGTGCGAGGGAAGTGTATGCCTGTGAAGTAGATAAGTTTATGTATGAGATGGCCCAAAACATTCTCCAGTCTAACCTAAACCCACCAGGTATCCATACTGTAAATCATCACAGCAAGGACATAGTCATCCCTTCACATATCCCAGAGAAGTAAGTTAAAAATTAGTTTGCATTTTGTGATAAAAGTTTTTAGATTTACTTATAAGAATAAAAAAAAAAATGCATAATTTCTTTCCACGTAATTTAGTCATTCTATCTTTACAGATTTCACAAAAAGCTACTACAGGTGCTCCTTTACTTAAGAACGTTCAACTTACCAACTTTCAGAGATACAAACTTCATCACTGAGGGGGGTCACCTGCCAGAACAGGTGTTTAATGTGGATGAAACTGGATATTTTGAAGAAAATTCCAGATAGAACAAACATTACCTAAGAGGAGAGGAGTGAGCTTGGTTTTAAGGCTGTATTAAAGGGTATAGCTGTACTAAATATCCATAATCTTTTCATTTTTTACAATATGTTTATCTGCAAGAGTAAAGTTAGACTTACAAACAAGCCTCAGGAACGTTACTCGTTTGTAAGTAGAGGAGCACCTGTACCTGTACAAATTTTCCAGTCAGGCTGAGAGTGAAGGAGCATAAGCTGTCAGATAGAGATATGTGCTGAGAGAGAGTTAATAGTAATATGAGCATGGCTTGTATAAAAAGATTATATGTATACATGGAGCTAAGGTATGCGATGGGATTTCCTCTGTACTGAATAAAAAAAGTCTTGCATTAGCCAAATTAGATATTAAAAGTGGTGATCCTGGAGTGAAGGGGTTAATGGTGCTAATTAAGGAGAATGTGAGCGCTACTTACAAGTAGGGAGTAATGCAGAAAGGGATGATTACAGAGATATTATTAAGGAGAGTAAAAACTTCAAAATAATGGTGAGAGTATACAAATGAAAAGCAGATGAAATGAGGTTGTCACAAGGTTTTAAAGAGGATGATAAAATAAGTTGAACACATGGAATTGGCAGTTAAGAATGAATGTGAAGAGAAGGGGAGAGTTTTTAGAACATCTGCAAAAGGTAGCATATAAGAGAGAGGTGGAGTTTTTCTGGCTGGGACCAGTAGAATGAAAAGTGTCAAAGCAAAAAGGGAAAAACTTGATAGTGAAGATGGGATTAGACAACCTGAAACAAGTTTGAGAATTGTAAGGCAGCAGAAATGAATGGGGATATTGTTGAAATGTTAAGAACTTGGGGTGGAAGTAATAGGATGAATGATAAAGAGTTTATACAGAGAAGAGTACTAAAAGAATGACAAAGCATGTGCAGTTCTCCTGTATAAAGGAAAAGTGAATGCAAAAGTTGCAGTGGAATAAATCTTAAATATAAAACTGAGGAAAAGGTTTGGCAAAGTCATTATGAAGAAAATTGTACCAGCAACACAATGTATTAGGGGAAGAGTACTGTAGTTGCAAGTTCATGCTTACATTAACCAGTTAACAAGCACAATTAAACAGTTTTTGGAAAGAGGAAAGAATTGTTTTATGTTTTTTAGAAAGTAATTTTGGCTGCTATAGAATATTTTATTTATTAATTTATTTTTTAATAATTTTCTCACTTGACACAGGGTGTCACTGGTGGTAACCGAGACAGTGGATGCAGGCCTGTTTGGAGAACACATTCTTGATACACTTGAGCATGCATGGAAACATCTTCTTCTGCCACCACCACCATCAGTAATGTTTCATGAACTGAAAGCAAAGACACCTCCTGTAACTTTCCAATCTGAGACTTCACATTCTTTGTCCTCAACAACATCACCAACATTTTCTGTCAAAAATGCACAGAGTCACACTGAAGAAGACAAAAATACAGAAAGTGTACAAATAGACAAGGAAATACTGCGTCACTCATCCTCAGAATTTGGAAGAGTCATCCCTACCAAGGCAGAAGTGTTTGTGGCTCTTATTAGCTGTGATTACATCTCAAGACAAAGTAAGATCATCAACTCTGACTTGTTATACTTCAAAAATAAGAATATATGCATAAAGCTTCAGGAACCATACATGTCTGAAAGACTGAATCAAGTACCTGGAGGTTTTAGGATGCTATCACAATGGACTCTTTTGACAACAATGGACTTTAATTCTTATGATGACATTAAGAGACATCTTACTGGAGAAATAAATAAAGCTTTAGAACTACAGTGCATAGAAGATGGATCACTTGATGCTATAGTACTTGCATTTAATTTGTACTTGGATGAAGAACATCATATTAGTACTCTCCCCAACCCAAGTACAACACTGTGGGAGAATGCCGTGTACCCAGTCACAAACGTGATTAGAGTTAACACTCATGATAGCATGACAGTTGACTTTCATTGCACAGGCGTCATAAGACTGTCCATACAAGACCATTCTCCAGCTGCAACAAAATATAAGGACTCTGTTTATCTAAGTGAGAGTGCCATAAGATTTCTGAACAGTAAGAGTTTTGTAAATGCTTTTGTATCAGCTGCACAGCAAGCAATCCTTTGCTTAAAACAACAACCTGAAAAGGAAAAATATGGTAGGAGTCGCCCATTAATTATCTGTGACACCACACCATTTCCAGTAGCAGGTCTGGCTTTACAATCAGAGCTCTCAAACTCACAACTTTATGTGGAAGATGAGGAACTTAAGAATACACTACAAGAATTAGGAATTACTGCACATCTTAGTGAAGATTTAGAGGAAGAGGTGGATATTCTGTTCCTGTGGCCAGTAACAACAGAGGGAACATTGAAGGATGGACTAGTCAAAAAGATAATTATGTACAGGTATGATTTAATTATTTTATCGATGGAGTAACTTGTAGATGGGAGAGGAATGGGCATAGAGGAAGCAGTTGTGTGCATATATAGCATAATTTCACAAGGTTTTGGGGTATGAACTTACGACTCATAGGTGACAGGAGGAAGCCAGTTTGAGATCTGGAGGCCTTGTTGTGGAAGAACTATAGCTGAAGACATCTGTTACTGGAGATAGAAGGGTTGAGTCATAGTAAATTACAGTGTCTTTTTTGCTCATGTAGCGCAGCAGTCAAGTGGGTACAACTCTCGCCTCCTGTTCCAGGGGTCAGTGATTCAATTTCCGGGCGCTTCCAGTTAATAGTAATAAAAACAGGTCTTTTGTTTTGCAAAAGTGCCAGTTCTTCTAAAGAATTCACTAGCGCTCGAAACACTACAAAGTCAGAGACTTCGAGGATAAAAAGAAATACTGCACTACAATAAAAGATCACAAAAACTGAGTTTGACTTCTATCATTTATATACCCTTAAGTTTTAATACTTCCTAAACCGAGTAATTTTTCATTATTGTACCCTGTTTAGAATCATAAGTTTTCCAAAAAAAGAGAGATCTTAAGTTGTTTCTTAAAGGCCTTCACGGAAATCAGCTGCTTCATGGTTGCAGGCAACCAATTGTACAATCTGTGTGCTGTATAGGGAAAGGGTCAGGCAGCAAAAAAACATTCCCATACTGCTCTAGGTTTATCAAGGCATGAAGGATCATCACTACTACAGAAATTCACTTCACCTAGTTCACACAGCTGTAAATGGTTACCTAAGTTTATAACTTGGAGAAGTGAAGGCGGTCGAGATCAGTGCCGACTATGTTACCTCCTTGTAGGCTAAGTATACAGTGTGCTCTATCCACACTATCCCTAACAGGCAGTTATGCCTGTGGGACCCACTTTCACATTTATGTTGCTCATGATTCTGGCCACTCTGTACCATAGATGGAAGGGCTTGTTAAGGGAAAAGTTAGGTTTAGTGTAGTTTATCCAAGATGATTTAAGTGGTAGAGCAATAGGAATAGAAGTGCACGTGACAGAAACAGTACAGTAGACCCTCGCCAACTGCAGATTTTCCATCTGCGGATTCTATGTACCCCCTGTGTTCACAGTTTTTTCTCTGTATACCATTTCACCAACCAAGGCATTTAGTTTTATGTATATGCGGATTAATGTGGCTTCTTTATCCCTCCCCGGTCTAATGTAGTCCTCCATAAATGTGAGGAACAAATAAAAGTAATACTAATAAATAAAAGAAAGGAAAGAATATTGCATTGACAATCGGCCATGAAGATTTTAATATAAATTTTAACTTTTACTGTCCTTAATGTGAACAAAAGTTCAAGCAAGTTCATGCATATTTCTTGCGATAATCAAAATTTAGATAATTATTTTATGATAATGAAGTTATTATATAGAACATAGCTTGATAACATGTTAGTCATTTCTTACCCTCATCTCAGGTTAATGATGGCAGAAAATGGTATGGTGTTTCCACAAGAAGTAGACCTCATTCTCAGCGCCATCAGTTCTCCACTACTGGCAGCCATGACACGTGTAGATGACCTCAACACTTGTGGTGTTAAGGTGGCAGAAATTTTCAACATGGTCAAGGTAAGATAGTTTTTCAGTACTGGTAGTTCCTGAGTTACGAACACCTGCACTTACGAATGGGATACCAATACAGTACATTCATCACAATTTTTTTTTAATTAAAATCCCATTTTTACATTACTTTCATTATTCTATATTGTTTACATCACTTTATTTACAGTATTTACATTTTATGGTTTCTATGTGATATTATTGTTGTTTTGTATGGGCATGGTTATGCTTTAATCTGACCTAAACTATGGAATTAACACTGTTCCGACTTACGAACAGGGTCCCAGAACATAACATGTTCGTAACTCGGGGACTGCCTGTATGTGCATTTGTTACTGTAACTGAATTAAAAAGAAATGGGTCAAGGAATATAAATTATAATATAAACTGTAGAGCACACTGGTTACCACACTACTGTACAGGTAGTCGTCGACTTACGACCTATGCGACTTACGTCTGTTCGACTTTACGACCGGCGGTACGACAGTTTTGGCCCCAGCCCCAGTGTAAATAATAAACCAATTGTACTGTAGTATGCAGTGATTTACTTAAACCTGACGACCGTAACAATAATGAACAAAGAAAATGTTGATAAAATATGACTTAAAGATGATTATATTATCATTACACATTACAGTATAATATACGTAAGGTAATTATAACATAGGCCGACTTACGACCAGATCAACTTACGACCGGTCGGCCGTAACCAATCTAGGTCGTAAGTCGACGACTACCTGTACATTATTTTTATTTTTTTATTTGAAAACGCTTACTCCTTTGTTATCGTCAACTGGGCATATCATATATAGATATTCATGTGAATTAGAAATATATTTAGGGTAATTTAATGAACCAAAGGACAACCATCCACATTCACTAAGATGCTTCACATCCATCCACTTTTAACATAAATATTATAGTTACAATAAAGTACGTCATCCAAAATGTTTTGGACCAAGAGGTTTATATAAATCGATAATTCCACACAGAGGATACTATCATGAACATTTGTCCAAGGTAAATGTGTAATAAACAATAGTACAGTACTTGTGTCCATTTGCCTATACTGTACAGTGGGGTATGCTATAACAAACGGATCCTACTACAAATATTCCTATAACGAACGGTTTTACCTATAAAATTGAGAATGCTATAACGAACGCAACTCCTACAACGAACGCGGATGAATACCGGACTATTTCGCCTGGCGCATGAATATTGTTGTACCGCGACCCACAACAAGAGCGTCAGGCGCCATCTTTGTCTCATTGTGTAGCCAGTGCACCACTGTTATTGTTGAAATTTCGTCTTTTGATGTGGAAATAGAGTTATTTGTATAAATATTTTGTTATACAAGTGTACAATTGTGACAATGAATCGTTCAAAGCGAGTGAGAAAGCTCATAACTCTTGAAACTAAGAAAGAAATCATAAAGAAACGTGAGGATGGAACAAGCATAGCGAAACTTAGTGATGAGTATGGGATGGCTAAATCGACTATATGTACGATTTTAAAGAATAAAGAGGAGTTGAAAACAGTGCAAGTGGCTAAGGGAATCTCTAGACTTAGCAAAGCAAGGTGTAATGTTATTGAGGAGATGGAAAATTTACTCTTAGTGTGGATAAAGGAGAAAGAAATGGCAGGTGATAGCATTAGTGAAGCTATAATTTGTGAGAAGGCCAGACAATTGTTTGAGGACCTTAAAGCCAAGACTCCCAGTGCAAGTGATAGTGATGTGCCAGTGTTTATGGGTACCAAGGGGTGGTTTACTGGTTTCAGAAGGAGAAATAAAATACATAGTGTTGTGAGACATGGTGATGCTGCTAGTGCCGATAAGGAAGCAGCTAAGGAACACCATGACATTTTTTTGAATGTGATTAAAGAGGGAGGCTTTGTTTCTCAGCAAGTATTCAACTGTGATGAAACTGGACTATTTTGGAAAAAATTGCCTCGCCGTACATACATTACCAAGGAGGAAACTTCTGTCCCTGGCCATAAGCCAATGAAAGACAGGCTTACCCTCCTTCTTTGTGCTAATGCTTCTGGTGACTGCAAAATAAAGCCACTCCTTGTGTACCATGCAGAAAACCCCAGAGCTTTAAAAAACACTAGGAAGACCCGCCTTGGTGTTATGTGGCGGTCAAACCCAAAGGCTTGGGTGACCAGGAATTTATTCTCTGAGTGGGTGATTGAGGTGTTTGGACCCAGTGTTCGGGAATACCTCAGGGAGAATAATCTTCCACTAAAAGCTTTGTTGGTGATGGACAATGCACCAGCCCACCCTCCTAATTTGATGGTTGAATTGCCAGAGGAGTTCAACTTCATCACTGTGCACTTCTTGCCACCCAACACAACACTTCTCATCCAGCCCATGGATCAACAGGTAATTTCTAACTTTAAGAAGCTGTACACAAAGGCACTGTTTAGAAAATGTTTTGCGTCCACTTCTTCCAGTGATGTTAGCTTGAAGGAATTTTGGAAGAGTCACTTCAATATAGCAGATGCTGTATTTTTAATTACTTCAGCCTGGAAAGAGGTTACTGTGAGGTGTCTTTGTGCTGCTTGGAGGCCATTGTGGCCTGAATGTGTCCTTCAAAGAGACTTTGAAGGCTTCGAAGAGTTAGAAGAAGAGGCTGTTGTTCATGAAATTGTGGCTCTGGGCAATTCCATGGGCCTGGAAGTGGATGATGATGATGTTGAGGCGTTGGTGGAAGAGCACAGTAAGGAATTGTCCACTGAGGAGCTGCTTGAGCTTCACAAAGAGGATTATGAGACACTGAAGCGGAGCTTAGCTTCTGAGGAGTCAGGGGAGGAGGAGGACAAGGAGGAAAGCCGCATCATTCCAGCCAAAGATCTCAAGGATGCGTTCTTTTGCTGGAGCAAACTGTCCAAGCTTGCTGAGGATTATCATCCTGATGTTGGTTCTGTGCAAAAGGCCATCAGTGTGTTCAATGACAATGTTATGAACTACTTTTGGAAGGTCCAGAAATCAAGGTTGAAGCAGCCAACCCTGGATGCCTTCTTTACAAAGATAACAAAAGAACATACAGACAAAGTGCCTGTGAGACAGTCACCAAAGAGGGCTAGGAAGGATGACTCCTCTCCTTCCACCTCTTCTCAATAATTCTCTCCTCCCCCCTCCCCCTCTGCCTCCTGTCCTGCATGCTGAACAACACTAAGGTAAGATAAAGTACCGTATTTTTTACATTTTCCACAGAATTTTTTCAGTGTTAAGTGGTTGTATTTGGGGGCCTGGAACGGATTAATCCTATAACGAACGAATGCTATAACGAACGAGGTTCTGGAACCAATTACATTCGTTATAGCATACCCCACTGTACTATACTGTATTATTAGTTTCTGCAAATACCTGTACAGTACCCTGTACATTAAATTTCTTCATTATACTCTTTTACTCTCGATGTTATTAAGTTTACCAATATGCTTTCAAGGTGTCATCATCCTCCTACAATCATCCTAGTCTTCCAACTCATGTGCAGACAAGTAGACTCATCACTCATAACCCTTTTACTCATGTAATTTGTGGAAAATTCAATTAAAGAAACTTCAGGGGCAGATCCAGGGTAGGGGGATCCTGATGGTCTGGACCCCCCTTTTCATCAGAAAATTCCATGGCCTCAAAATGACCGTGATATTGGTCAGATTTAAAAAACTCCAACTGGATGGACTTACTATGCTTGTCATGTTCCCCCACCCATAACTTCTTGGACTTTCACCTTTTGATATTTATGGATCCACCCCTGAACTTATTCTATGCATTACTTTGTTTTTTCTTATGTGTATATTAGCCATCACTAATTATTTCATGTACATTTATATTTTTTTTTATTAATTTATTTTTTTTTTTTACGGGGATTAGCCCACCCGGGCACAGGTCACTGACCCACATCAGTGGGGGGCAAAAATATAATAATAATAATGATAATACTGTAATAATAATAATAATAATAATAATAATAATAATAATAATAATAATAATAATAATAATGTGGAGCCTCCCGGAGGGTGGCGTCCTACCATTGCCTCGCATCTGCTAGTAATAATAATAACGTCTACATATTATTACTTTATTATTATTATTACAACAATTAATAAAATTAATAACAAATTAATACAAATACAAATAAAATAATAAAAATAATAATAATAATAATAATAATAATGATGATGCAAGAGATCTGCCCTGGCAACTGCACCGACACTCACAGCTGGTGCTGCGTTGGTGCGTCGTTTCCATTGTTTACTGGTAGCTACTGGTAAATATTTTTCAATCTAACGAAACTATTACCCTTTTAGAGGTCGACCCCCAATTTTTGGCCAAATAATTTGATCTTAAAAACTCGAACTACACACAGGTATATACAGTAAATAAGGACATGGGGGCCTGGGTTTTTTTTTTGGCGCGGGGGTGGGGGGGGCAGCAAAAGTACACGGATTTTTAACATTCACAGGTATCGCTGTTACCTAACCCCCGCGTATGTTAAGGGCCGACTGTATATATATATATATATTTATATATATATATATATATATATATATATATATATATATATATATATATATATATATATATATATATATATATATATCATCAAATTGTAAGAATTCCAGCAATGTAAATTATATTCTGGCCCGGTAATTTGTATGAATTTTATGAGCTAAAACAAATAAATAAACAAAATATACTTACCGAAATACTATCTGTCAATCAAAATACCCCACCGCCCCCCCCCCCCACTCTTCCCACCTGCTCCCTGGGTCCCTCCCTCCCTCCCTACCCCTCACCCCCACCTTCCCTCCCCCTCACCCCCACCTTCCCTCCCTACCAGAGAAATGATTGGGTTATAACAGTACAGTTAATCCTCACATTAAGCGGTCCCGCATTCCGCGTTTCACCGTTAACGTGGTGCCTTGCCAGAACCTAACATTCTCACATTCCGCGGTCGTGAACGTCATTACGCGGAGAGTGTCCGGCGCGACGCTATTTTTAGATTTGCCCCACGCGCCACCCACCCGCCCGCCTGCCTGCCTCTCCCTCCTCCTCCCTCCGCTTGGGCAAGCGGCGCGGTAAGGTTGCGCAGTGTGTGTCTTTGTTGCGTTATCACTGACGTCATATGACGTATCAGACCTGTGATTGGCCATGCATCCCTACCCCCCTCTGCTGCTAGCTGTAATTGGCTTAAAGTATTATGACGTGTCCACCCGGGGGAGGGAGGGAGGAGAGACGACGCTTGACCTAGCCGCGGCAGTTTCATCCCTCCAGGCCACTCCGTGTAAACGCGCATCCATTGTTCCGTAAAATGGCTTCCGCCGGACCACCACCCCCAGAGAAAAACCTTTCCTTACCTGGACCCAGCGGCACTAAACCAAAGAAGACACGACGTTCCTTAAGCTATGAGGTGAAGTATATCATCATCTAAGAGTTGGAGAAAGGAACAAGGCAGGTTGATTTGGCGCGCCAGCATGGCGTGAACGAATCTACGATCCGGACTATAAAGAAGGATTCAGCCAAGATAAAGGAGCACATGAAGATCACAAAGTCTACAGGTGCTTCTATGATCAAGTATTTTCACAACCAGGTGCTTCTCAAGACAGAAAAATTACTTGTGAGGTACTTGGTGCGTCAGGCGCAACGGAACATGGTGGTCGACACGCGCTCTGTGAAGGACTACGCACGTGAAATGTACATGGCAGTGGCACGAAAGATGGGAACTTCAGAGCCCAAACCCTTTACTGCTTCCTCTGGGTGGTTACAGAGGTTTAAGATCCGGAACAAGATCACCAATATAAACATTGGTGGTGAAGAAGCGAGTGCTGATCGTGCTGCGGCTCGGGAATTTCCTCCGTTTTTACGTGAGATTATGGAGGAAGGACAGTACAGTGACGACCAGGTGTTTAACATGGACGAATCTGGTCTTTTCTGGAGAAAACTACCTTCCAAGCCCTACGTTGTGAAGAATGCCAGCAGGATTCGGGGCCGGAAAATGCAGAAGGAACGCATCACCGTCCTGTTTACCACCAATGCCTCTGGTACCTGTAAGCTCAAGTTATCGGTAATCCACACAGCACGCAAGCCGCACGCCTACAAAACCATGGACATGACCAAGCTAAATGTCCACTGGCTGACAGCACGTAAGGCATGGATGTTCTCTACACTGTCCCTCTCCTGGTTTGATGACTTTTGTTCCCGATGTAAAGAAATTCTGTGAGCAACAGAATGTCCCATTTAATATTTTGTTGCTGCTGGACAACGCACCAGGACACTCGCCCCTACTGTTAGATCGTCACCCCAACGTAAAAGTGGTCTTCCTTCCTCCCAACACTACGTCTTTAATCCAGCCCATGGACCAGGAGTTGATTTGCAATGTAAAAGCTGCATTCTCAACAAAAAAATTCCAGCTCCTGAACGACTACACCAACACCAGGGAAGAGTTGCGTGACCTGAGTGACACCACCACCGATAGCAAGAGCGACGAAGATGAGGAACAACGGTTAGAACAGCAAAAAATACTCTTCAAACAATTGTGGAGAGTATTTAACATCAAGAAAGCTGTGGACATCTTGGTGGAGTCATGGGATCAGCTGTCTATTGCTACAATTCGTCACGCATGGAGACATGTGTTGCATGGAATACCAGGTGAGAGGAGGAGTCAATCTGTGACTGGTGAGGTTCAGACTGTTGCAGTAGCAGTGGACCTTGCCAGAGAAGCTGCGCAGACTGTTACAGTTCCAGGCTTCTCCGAGACCACCAACGACGACATCCTGGAGGTGATCAGAAATCCTGAAGTGACTGCCGACAAGATGTTGGAAGAAGAACACGTTTGTGAAGAAGAGGAAGAAGGTGCGGCAGTCTCCGAAGAACACAATTTAAGTCATAGTGATATTAAGGGTGCCATGGAGTGTGCAGAGAAGATGAAGTCCTTCCTTTCCTGCGACAATGACCGCTATGAAGTCTTCCATAACTGGCTGGTGCAGGCTATGGAGCCGTACATCAAGGTGTATCACAACATCAACGCCAGCCGTCAGCAAAGCATAACAGATTTCTTCACCCGCAACCCACCACAGCCAGCCCAAGCCAGTGATAGTGACAGTGAAGTTGACTTTGAGGGATTTGTCAGGGAAGCCCTGACAACTGTAAGTGACAGTGATGATGATTCACCTAGTAATGGTGATTCACCTGAGGGCCAGTGATCTGCCCTCTGCCTCGGAACCAGCCTCCATCCCCATATGCCGACCCATCTCTTCTACTACCGTAAGTGTTCCACCTAACTTTTAGTTTCTCTAAGGTAACCTTCATTTTTCCTATGTTAACCTTTATCTTTCCTAACCTAACCTCTTCTATATTACTTGTTTTTTCATACCATCATAAAGTTAAGATAAAATTTTTACTACAACATAGTTGTGTGTCGTCAAAAAGTGGAGTTTGGGGATCGGCCTGGACTCCATTTCAATTAATCCCATATGTTATGTTGTTCACTTTACGCGTTCTTCACTTTCCGCGGGACCCTCCGGGTTACATTAACCGCGTAATGTGAGACCCAACTGTATATTTACATTTTTAGTAATAAATAATACCTCAGACTAAAGTTAGGATAATATAATTGACATTGCTGGCTTCCTTGCAAGACCAGGAATATTTTGAATATACATTTCATAAATTTTGCACAAAAGATAACATATTTGCTCTGAGTAAACAAAATACTTGCATTAGATCTACAATTTGTATGTCTACTGCAAAATCTATTATGTTTATATTCCAAATGATCATCAAATTGTAAGAATTCCAGCAATGTAAATTATATTCTGGCCGGATAATTTGTATGAATTTTATGAGCTAAATAAAAAAATTATACTTCACCCGCGTATATGAGTAGATGCACCGCGTAAAGTGGGAATTCCGGTTCTGGCAGGGTACCGCGTAAATGTAGAAACGCGTAAAGTGAAACTGCGTATATATATATATATATATATATATATATATATATATATATATATATATATATATATATATATATATATACACAGTTGGGTCTTCATTTTCCTTGGTCAAATGAACCCGCGGAGTACTGCGTAAAACAAGAAACCCGTAAATGAAATAACAGAACATAAGGGATTAATTGAAATAGAGACTGGGCCGACCCCCAAACTCCACTTTTTCCGACACAATACCTACGTTGTAGTAAAAATAACATCTTAATTTTATGATGGCATGCACACACAATTAATATTTAAGAGAAATACAGTCACTGGTTAATGTCCATTCAAATAATGGACTCAACTCTCCCCCTCCCCCTCTTCCCACGCTCGCTGGTTCCCTCCCTTCCTCCCTACCCCCTACCTTCCCTCCCTACCAGAGAAATGTTTGGGTGAAAACACTAGGCTTACATTTTTAGTAATAAATAATACCTCAAACTAAAGTTAGGATAATATAATTGACGTTGCTGGATTCCTTGCAAGACCAGGAATATTTTGAATATAAACATCATATATTTTGCACAAAAGATAAAATTTTGGCTCTTTCTAATGAAAATTCTTACATTAGATTTAAAATTTGTATGTCTAATGCAAATTCCATAAAGTTTATATTTAAAATAATCACAATCTTATAAGAATTCCAGCAATGTAAATTATATTCTGGCCGGGTAATTTGTATGAATTTTGTGAGCTAAAACAAATATCTTCAGTAAATGAACAAATTATACTTCACCCGCGTAAATGACCAAATTTACCACATAAATCAAGCATTTCAATTCTGGCAAGGCACCGCGTAAATGACAAAACGCGAAAACCAAAACCGCGTAAATCCAGACTCAACTGTACCGTTTATATACTGTATATATTTTAGCCTGACTAAGCTCGTTACTGGGATGTGATCTGACCCACAATCTGTCCCATTGCCCAGTGCCTGGGGGTTAAACCAATTGTGGGTACTAAATCTGCTATAGGTAATATGCTAGGCTGTTTTATAATTTATTTTTCCACACTTAATATGAAGTTCATTCCATGACATTCATATTTCAGCTTATCACAATTTTCCCAAAACCATTAAGTTTTGATAGAAATCAACAGTCCACTTTGACTTGCCTTCTTGAGCCCATATGGTTGACTCTTTTGGTTTCCTGCATTTATCAAATGAAACTTTACTTTCTTTTTAAGTGTACGTAAACCCTTGATAACTCGGCATTCAATGTCTCAGAATTTCATAAAATTCAGTATGGATAGTCTCGGAATTTATTATAAAATAATTCGGGAAATGCCTAGTTATATAAAATTATCTGGGAAAATCTTGGCATACTTGGTCGTGTGGGTAATGCTCGCCGTGCTGCACGCCACACTTGGTCAGTCCGGTGTTTATTATTGTTGTGGTCGAGTACATGTTGGCTCACTCCACCCAGAACATGGACATGGGAAATAGCATCCCAATATTTTGGGTATAAGGTACTCTACATTGCACCACAGAGATTCTAGGGCATCAGAATTAATAATCAGCACTCCCTGGTAAACATTGGTTCCTGTGGTACTCACCTGTTAACACCCAACAACCTCTCCACTCATGTCACAGGCACTATATGCAGAACGTCTCCACTATTACGGTAAATCCAATGTCTCGGACTTTATTTAACTTACATTGCAATTTATTTTATCTGAATTCCAACTATCTGAATCTTTCAGGTATCCCCACTTTGTCTCTTTTGGTAAAAATTCTAATTTAGTCCAACAATCCGAAAGCAACTCGTGTGTCTGACACCAGTAGTGTTATGACCGCTTTTAAAAAAAAAATGCAATGATAAACAATAAAATTGATGCAGAGCCTATCATAAAATACAATAGCTCCTTCCACACTCAAACTATCATGTAAATGATGCCACAGTTCAGCCAGGCAGTCAACCTGCTGACTGAGACGTGTGTGTAAGTGTGTGTGTGCTGTGACGTTATATTGGATGGAGGAAGGGAGCGAAGCGGGCGAGTTAGCCAGCCATGCAGCTCACTGCCTTCACTTACGTTCACCTCCCACACACACACACACACCTATGGTGGATTATAATATCATGAGTGATATAAGTTAAAGTATGTGGTTATTTACATACTCAGACTAATTATACGTATAGAAAACAATTATTTTTGTTAAATTTTATTCTTTATTTTGTTTAAATTACCAGATTACAGTAGTACAGTCAACCCTCACTTAACGTGGTCCCACATTCCGCGTTTCCACGTTAACGCGGTGCCTTGCCAGAACCTAACGTGCTCACATTACGCGGTGCGTGAACCCCATTACGCGGAGAGTGTCCGGCACTATCCCTATTTTTAGATTCGCCCCACCCACCCGCCTGCCTGCCTATGCTCCTCGCCTCTCCCTCCTCCTCCTTCCGCTTGGGCAAGCCGCGCGGTAAGGTTGCACAGTGTGTGTCTTTGTTGCGTTATCACTGACGTCATATGACGTATCGGACTGTGATTGGCCATGCATCCCTACCCCCCTCTGCTGCTAGCTGTAATTGGCTTAAAGTATTATGACGTGTCCACCCGGGGGAGGGAAGGAGGGAGGGAGGAAAGATGATCCTTGACCTAGCCACGCCAGTTTCATCCCTCCACGCCAGACCGTGTAAACGTGCATCCATTGTTCTCTAAAATGGCTTCCGCCGGACCACCACCCCCAGAGAGAAACCTTTCCTTACCTGGACCCAGCGGCACTAAGCCAAAGAAGACACGACGTTCCTTAAGCTACGAGGTAAAGTATACCATCATCCAAGAGTTGGAGAAAGGAACAAGGCAGGTTGATTTGGCGCGCCAGCATGGTGTGAATGAATCTACGATTCGAACAATAAAGAAGGATGCAGCCAAGATAAAGGAGCACATGAAGATCACAAAGTCTACAGGTGCTTCTATGATTAAGTATTTTCACAACCAGATCACCAATATAAACATTGGTGGTGAAGAAGCGAGTGCTGACCGTGCTGCGGCTAGGGAATTTCCTCCATTTTTACGTGAGATTATGGAGGAAGGACAGTACAGTGACGACCAGGTGTTTAACATGGACGAATCTGGTCTTTTCTGGAAAAAACTACCTTCCAAGTCCTTCGTTGTAAAGAATGCCAGCAGGATTCGGGGCCGGAAGATGCAGAAGGAACGCATCACCGTCCTGTTTACCACCAATGCCTCCAGTACCAGTAAGCTCAAGTTATCGGTGATCCACACAGCACGCAAGCCGCACGCCTACAAAACCATGGACATGACCAAGCTAAATGTCCACTGGCTGACCGCATGTAAGGCGTGGATGTTCTCTACACTGTCCCTCTCCTGGTTTGATGACTGTTTTGTTCCCGATGTAAAGAAATTCTGTGAGCAACAGAATGTGCCATTCAAGATTTTGTTGCTGCTGGACAACGCACCAGGACACTCGCCCCTACTGTTAGATCGTCACCCCAACGTAAAAGTGGTCTTCCTTCCTCCCAACACTATGTCTATATTACAGCCCATGGACCAAGAGTTAATCTGTAATGTAAAAGCTGCATTCTCTACGAAAAAATTCAAACTCCTGAACGACTACACCAACACCAGGGAAGAGTTGCGCAACCTGAGTGACACCACCACCGATAGCAAGAGCGAAGAAGATGAGGATCAACAGTTGGCACAGCAAAAAATACTCTTCAAACAATTCTGGAGAGTATTTAACATCAAGAAAGCTGTGGACTTCTTGGTGGAGTCATGGGATCAGCTGTCTATTGCTACAATTCGTCACGCGTGGAGACATGTGTTGCATGGAATGCCAGGTGAGAGGAAGAGTCAATCTGTGACTGGTGAGGTTCAGACTGTTGCAGTAGCAGTGGACCTTGCCAGAGAAGCTGCGCAGACTGTTACAGTTCCAGGCTTCCCCGAGACCACCAATGACGACATCCTGGAGGTGATATGGGATCCTGATGTGACTACCAACGAGATGGTAGATGATGATGATGACGACGTCAGTGAAGAGGCAGGTGGTGCGTCATCCCAAGAAGAACAACACTTATCCCATAGTAATGTTAGGGGTGCCATCGAGTGTATCGAGAAAGCCAAGCTCCTCCTTTCCGACGCAAACAGGTATGAAATCTTCACTACCCAGCTGTTGCAGACTATAGAGCCCTACATCAAGGTGTATCACGACAACATCAACACCAACCGTCAGCATAGCATAACAGATTTCTTCGCCCGCAACCCACCACAGCCAGCCCAAGCCAGTGATAGTGACAGTGAAGATGACTTTGAGGGATTTGTCAGGGAAGCCCTGACAACTGTAAGTGACAGTGATGGTGATTCACCTAGTAATGGTGATTCACCTGAGGGTCAGTAATCTGCCCTCTGCCTCGGAACCAGCCTCCATCCCCGTATGCTGACCCATCTCTTCTACTAACGTAAGTGTTCCACATAACTTTTAGTTTTCCTAACCTAACCTCTTCTATATTACTTGTTTTTTCATACCATCATAAAGTTAAGATAAAATTTTTACTACAACAAAGTTGTGTGTCGTCAAAAAGTGGAGTTTGGGGGTCGGCCCGGACTCTGTTTCAATTAATCCCATTTGTTATGTTATTCACTTTACGCGTTCCTCACTTTCCGCGGGACCCTGCGGGTTACATTAACCGCGTAAAGTGAGGGTTGACTGTATACATATGTGCCACACTGTTTACAATTTATGTAGCATTCCCCCTCCATCACTCGGCCCCATGTCACCTTCCATTCCTTTGCATCACCTACCATGCCTGTCACCAACTACGATGCTTCATTCTTCGCCTGCAGTGTTGGCAAGTGTTATTGTACACGTATATGGGCCGATAATGTTTTATTGTTGTAGGGGGGGAAGTACCTCAATAAGTTAGAATTTGGGATAATTTGACAAGGCCAGAACCCCATACATGCCGAGTTATCAAGGTTTTACTATAGTTGTACATGAAATTAGCCTAGTTTAATAATCTCAAGTAATATGTGCATTTCTTTTTAAAGAAAGGAAAATGAAAAATGTCATGGAAATATTTTAATTTAATGTTGCAGGTACACAGGTATTTCTGTACTTTACCAGAGTTACGTGCTATGGAACGATTTGCACAAATGTTGTGTATTATTTCAATGGAAGTTAAAAAATAAAGAAGGCGGCATCATATTTCCCATAGTATGGATTTAATCTTTGGTCTACTGTGTTCTACAGCCTATTACAAAATATTTTTTTTTAACAATGAATAATGGTAAATATACAACTAGTTATGATGGCTGAATTACAGTTTTGTTGTACAATAATCATGCTGTACTACAGATCAGTGGTGACCCTGAAAGAAATACAAAATACGTTAATGAATTTTAAATTACATTGTGTCTACATTAGTGACCACTGAGCTTAGCAGTTTCTTGACGGATGACATTAATAAGATCAAGATTAATAAGGAATATAAACCTGAGTGATGCAATTTCAACTACTGAATTGTTGTTGAGTTTGGTCTTGTTGCCAGCCAGAACAGGTTTTCCATCAACATAAATTGGTCTCTTTCCTTCATTTGCTACGAGAAAATCACCTGTGTTGCGGAGTTTGATGATTCCCTGTGGATAAACAATAAAGTTTCATTTAATCACTAAGATTTAAATTCTATCTGTTACAGTTACAGTACATTAAGTTCTCCCATAATGTGGCTTGTCACTATGCAATTTTGCTATACCGTAACATGATAAATTTATTAGGACACGCCGCTTCCTTAGTGCGACTGCGATTTAACTAGAGTACTGTATAACGTGAATTGAGAAAACGTATATCATAGAACAAAGTGGTTACACAGTTGCCTGAGAATTAAAACTACACGAGGGGACACAGTGTTGTTTAAATTTCTTCAGCGTCGGACGTGCGAGCGTGGACATTACTTCTGCTTACTAAAGTATGTTTTTGCTTTGTAGCAATGAGTAGCAAAGGTGTGAAGCATTCTGGTAGGCGTGGTAGTGTTCAGCAAGTGAAATGAAGAAAAGCCGTAAAGCTTCAGCAGAAATTAGATGTGATAAAGAGTTATGAGCAAAGTGAAAGAATACACAACATTATCAATGCCACTGGACTTACCAACTCCACGTTCCACACTATTCATGGAAATACCAATAAAATTAAGGCAAGTTGTACTGCTATACCACAACTTAGTGCAAGTCTGAGTGTTAGGGCAAGGACCAAGATAACTGAAGACCTTGAAAAATTTCTCAGTTTGTGGATAGAGCACCAGACTTAGAATTGATCTGGGACAAGTTTCTTAACCATTAAAGAAAAAGCTCTCTCCTTTTATGAGGACTTAAAATCAAAGTGTGAGCCTGAAGAGGATGTCTAACCATATACCGATTCAACCTGCACAATGTTAAGTGAAGAAGCTGTGAGCAAAGACAATGCTGCTGTCACTGCATTCCCTTACTTCCTCAAGACAGTTATTGAGGAAGGGGGCTATTCTCCAGACCAAATTTTTAATGTAGATGAAATTGGTCTACATTTGAAAAGGATGCCTTCCAGGACCTACTTATCTTAAGAGCAAGGTTCATGGCAGCCAAGGACTGATTTACCATCATGCTTGGAATCAACGCGGACGGTGATCATCAGCTGAAACCCATGCTCATGTATCACTTTGCAAAACCATATGCACTCAAGGGCTTCGTTACGACCAACCTTGGCATTCATTTTTGATCCAGCAAGAAAGGTTGGATAACTAGTCAGATATTTAATGATTAAATATTGGAAACCTCTTCATGCTGACCGTCAAAATTATTGTCAAAGGAAAAATCATAACTTGAAGATTTTATTACTTCTAGACAAACCTACTAATTTAAGTGAAAATATTAAAGTTGTGTTTTTGCCACCAAACACAAACTTCTTGGTGCAGCCAATGGACTACAGAGTAATAGCTGCTTTCAAAGCCTACTATCTCATCTCACTTTTGCCAAGTTGATAGAGGCTACTGACGGAAACAATAAGCCCAGTGAGAGGGAGTTCTGGAAGTGTTTCAACATCAAGAATGCAATTAACAACATTGTTGAACCATGGTCAGATGTCACAGAATCTTTTGTGCAGCAGACTGAACAATTGTAGCGAGTCTAGCAAGACAAGTAGGATTTGATGAAGTGGAGGAGGGAGATGTTGAAGAGCTGCTGGCATACCACAGGGAAGAACCTTCAATGAAGAAATTGCAACAATTGGGTGCTGAGGCAATTCCAGAAAGTGAGGATGAAGTCGATTATCCTGAAGAACCACCACTCTGTGAACTCACAACAGCTTTTCTGTCTTCAGCTTAAGAAGATACTGAAAGTGTCTTTACAAAAGTTGGAAAACAATGACTTGGGCACTGTGTGAAGATTGTCCAATGAGTAAAGGTTCAGCTCGCACCCTACTTTTAACTCAACAAAACAAGAAAGGCAGCAACATAAGATGAAAATCGATCAATAGTTTGTTTGAGATTAACCAAAAACTCCTGCAGAGCCAGTGGCTTCAACAGGTGGTTTAACATTTTTTTTTTTGCACAAGTTCTCCCTCAATGCTCCAGTCATCTAAACATTCACCCTCATTATCAACGACTTCACCTTCATTTCTCATCCACCTTTCATCTGAAGCAGTCATTTTCTTTCCTTGTGGTGAGTAGTAAAACATTTTTAAAGCTTTTTAATTTTTTTATGGTTAAAAAGGTTTTATCATTATAAGAGCTTACGTGAGTCCACTGTCCTTCACGGCTAAGTGTTCTACTGCTTAGCACTGTAGACCAGCACACTGTAACTCTCATTTTCTCCCTTTTCACATTAATTCTACAGTATTAATGAATAATATTAACAAACTAAACACAGTTTCTATAAAATGAAACATAACACCCAACAATATTATGAAAATTAAGATGAAAAGTGGGTCCCGTGTTAGTGTTCACAAACCAACTAGTCCTTAATGGTTACTCTAATGCGATTTTTCAATGAAGCGGTAGTTTTCAGGAACACATCTGTCGTGTTGAAGGAGAACTAACTGTACTTTCTTCCTTTTTGAGGGGGGGGGGGGGGGCCATAACTACTGAGGAAGTTTATTTAAAATTACTTTCAGACAATGACTGTTTACTTCTGTAAATTAAGAATACAGAAATATGGTACTATATACATTTTATCCCCTGTATTTGCAAATTCATTTATTAACAAAAAGCTATAAGTGATCCTTTATTCAAGATTTATGATTGAAATTCAGCTAACCATGAGGCTGTTAAAAATTTTTTGACTGACCATTGGCAGATGCACATCTCCTGTACACACCATCCTTCCCCTCTCACTCCACCCAGTTCATGGATGTGGGAAGGGAGGGTGCCGTAGCACCCCAATATTTTGGGTAGAAGATGCTATAAATTGCACCACAAGAGTATAGAGGGTACCAGAATTAATATTCAGCACCCACTGGTAAAATTTGGTTCCCACCATACTGACCCAGGCCACTGTATGCAGAAAGTCTCCACTTCTACAGTATAGTAAACCAATGTCATAGACTCTATTAATTTACAGTGCAATAACTTTTATCCAAATTCCATATATCTGAAACTTCAAGGTATCAGAATTTTGTCCCCTTTAGACCAGTTCAGTAAAATTTCTAATTTAGTCCAACAATCCGAACGCAACTGATGTCATTCATTTACGTGTCTGCCACCAGTAGCGCTATAACCGCTTTGTTCACATAGATTGCTGTGATTAATAATAAAATTGATACATGGTACAGTGTGTCATAAAATACATCATCACATATTTAATGTCCAAAAATAGATACTTCCACACTCAAACCATCATCTGGGTGACACCACACAGTTCAGCCCGGCAGTCAACCAGCTGACTGAGACATGTGTGTTTATGTGTGTATGCCGTGACGTCACATTGAGTCGGCGACGCAGTACAGCTCACTTCCTCCATACATATGTTCACCTCCCAGACATACACACATATGCTCTTCAGTTTTCTTACTTTATAGTTTTATATTAGATTTTGTTTATTTTCAACCCACATTACAGTATTGTAATTTTTACTCTTTTAGTCTACGTATATTAAAGAAAACAGTTTTACTAAGGTGGACTATAATATCCTGAGTGATATAAGTTACATCTTTATTTACATACTCAAACTTGAATTATATGCTGAGAAAACAATTATTTTTGTTAAAATTTATTAATTTGTATTACAAAAACTCATTCCATATAAACAGCAAGACCATCTCTGAAACATTATCATTTCTGACCAAAAATATTATGACAAAGGTGTTAATCTTGGTACCCATGATACCATACCCCATTTTATCCATAAGGTATTAAATTCAATACAGTACAGTATTTGCGATTTCTCAATTCACGACGATTTCCAAGACCGTAACCCTTGTGAATAAGGGGATAAAGTGTACTATCTGCTTTGATGACCAAGGCAAGCCAAGTCAAATGTGCTCCACACCACATGTAATGATTGTATATACAGTACACTATCATTCACAGATTCAGCTATAAAAGATTTTTTGCTTAATTTCTGTACTTAAGATAAACAACTGTACATACAATACGTAGCTAATAATAATAATAAAAAATTGTAAGGTCTTACTTGTTTGCGAGATATTTTCCACGCTGGACCTTCAAGTGACAGATCAACATCCACATTCACACCTGCAGCTTTTCGGCCTAAGGTGATCTCTCGTGATCGCATCAGATATCTGAAAATATTATTTAAAATACATTTATAATATTATACTCCATCATGTTGATTACAAAGCAGTGAACAGTGATGCTGTTTGTAGAAACTGCAATGAATTTCCTGAAATTCATAAAAGCTCTACAATCAGTCTTGTCAATAAATAATTCATGCACATCTCATAATTATGCTGGCAAAAATTGTAGACTGTAGCTACTCATTTTCTGAGAGGTTTAAATTTGAAGATGTCAAGCATTAAGTTTACATGGTCAGCTGCTGTTTTTTTCTAGTTACAGCAACTTGTGTAGCTCATTCTAAAACAACATATCAGATGGCTATGTACCTGACTAATCGACCACGTAGAACAGCTAGAGTCTGGTTATCAAACTCTGGAGGAGATATTCCTGTGACTGTATCAACTAAAACTTGCCACTTGGAAACCTGGTCTTCAAGAAGACGAATTTCTCGCTTGCTTCCTCTGCTGGCAATTCCAAGCTCATGTTCCAAGAGGTCATCACTACTCTCATACAGCTCGGAGTCATGAATCTATAGATACAGAGAACTGTTAAAGGTTGAAAAATAGTTACTTTTGGTCGACAGTAGAGAAAGTACTCTATTTCCTTCAAATTATTTTTTTTTAACACAGATTTATACCATTATTAGTGTCATAGCTCCATTTCTAGTTGCTGCTTACTTCAAATTCACTGCCTCTCAAAATAACTAAAGTATATGAGATAAGTTTCATATTTATCAATCTTTAAAAAGTCTTTACTGTACTGTACTTGCTTATACCTCACCTGTTGCTCAGCCTCACTGAAGTCCTTTACTGGACCATTCTTGTTGAGAGGTGGAACACTTTGGTCAGGTAAGAGGTGGTACTGTTTAAGGAGCTGCCAGTGGGCCAAGAGGGACTTTGCTGAACGAGATGGGAAGAACACATGTGGGTTGTCTTTGAGGTGCTGCTCAAATGTTTGAAGTGTTGGATTGGAGTTTGACTTGATAGAACCTAAAAGTTCCTCTTCTGCCTTACTGTACAGTGCTCGAGACTGCACTGCCTGAATCTGTATTGATAATGTTTTCAGCTTTTTTTTTTTTACCTCTTTACAAATTCATGAACATCATAAATATTCAATTATAAAACCAAATTAATTTGCTCAATTATAAAACCAAATAATTTTTCTCATTTATAAAAACAAATTATTTCTTACCTCTTTATAGTAATTTTCTATACAGGGGGACCCCGACTTACGAATGCCTGCCGTTATGAACAGGGTTAAACTTAAAATTTACAGTACATATTTTATTTACCTGATGACTTATTTTTTACTGCATTTTGTCATTTTATTTCTTCTTTTGTCTAAAATTGAGTGATTTTAGATGTACATAAGGACTTAGGCTATGATATAGTGGGATTTTAAACATTGTTCTGCAAGTAAGGTATGCACATAGCATGTGTTCTGACTTACGTACAAATCTGACTTAAGAACGTCCTCAGGAACGGAACCCATTCGTAACCCAGGGACCCCCTTTATTATAATCATAGGAAAGTGAGATAATTTTTATTTTAAACTATTGAACAGCATTTTCCTGATTTTCTTCAAATGCCTGTACAGTAGTTGCCTAAAACTAAAATTTTACAAAGTATACTACAGTGTCACAATGAACATTTCTGGGATGGAAAAAGATACTTTTAGAAAAAATGGCTTAAAAATTGGTTAAATTGTGAGAATCATAGAAATTTCAAGTTGCATTTTTTTTATCAGCAGCAAAGGCAATAGGGAAAGACCCAAAAGCATGAATGACACATGTAAATGAGAAAGCAAAAGAATCTGTACTGGCTACCTTGATCTGCATTTGGGAAATAATTGACAATACAAACCGAATTTAAAAAAATACTAAGGGAATACTTAAACGGAGGTAATTACAAAATATGGTCTTCTGCAAAAATTTAATTTTAACTGATGTGAAATTATGGTTTCCCTCGAAGAGTTTCATAAAGATTTACGGTTTCCCTCAAAGAGTTTCATAAAGACATCAAAGCCTAATGTAATCAACTATCTTTTTAATTTACCGTACTACTTTTATAACCAAGACCTCTCTCCTATTCTTCTGAAATTTGTTCCATGCTTTTTTCTTTTTTTTCATAAATCAGTTTCAATACTGTGCATCAAAATTTAATATTACAGCTGGTTGAAATGGGGTAAAGTTTTTTGTTTTACCTGATCTGGATGAAGATTCTTCATAGCTTGCTGAGCAATTCTTGAAACTGTAGGGTCATAAAGAAGTGCATACCATCGTTCCTGAACTTCTCCAAGCGTAAACTTGCAAGAAAACTTCACACCTCTATGTACCGTGACCAAATCACATGTCTGTTGCACACCTATAATCAATCCCAGGTCATCTGTTGGCTTCCACCGACCCAAGTCTTTTGTAACAATGGACTGTGAACCCCGCCCTTTTCTAGCACGTTTACTGGAAGACTTTGATGATAAGCGCTTACGGACATCAGATGTGACAGAAGGAGTTGGGGGTAATGAGACGGAACAATCAGATGCCGTAGATAGTGATGGGTTCCGTGTGCGAATCTTGCTAATTGGCGTAGAACCCTGTCCCCCAAGACTGGATTCTACCAATTCATCATCAAATTTGGGCCGTTTAATAGCACGAGAGGAAGACCTTCGCTTTGTTCCATCTTCAATAAGACTACTGGTGCTAATAGTACGTTCACGGGGAGGCAGTGTGATCTCCATGGATCGGTACCGTGGCCGATTATTCATCCTACAAGATAAAAGAAAAAACACTGCTATTAAGGATTATTATAAATCACTTCATTTCAGGTTATGAAAATTGTGAAAAGAGTAATTGAAAAACTTATGGGTTTATGCTAGGAAGGGGGACTACAGAGGCAATATTTATGACCAGGCAACTACAAGAAAAATATCTTGGGGTACCATGTGAGGTAGTGCATAAGTCAATGAGAAATTTTGAGGTCAGGAAGTGTCTTATTAAAGTAGTTATGGCATTGCATGAGGACTCAAGAACTGCTATGAGAGTACTGTAAATGACAAGGAGAGTGAGGAATTTGAGGTGAGAGTAGAGGTCTACAAAGAGTCTGTCTTGACCCACTTTCTGTTTTATGTCACTCTCATGAGATTTTGGTCTGCTCTAGGAGTTGTTATACACTGACAATTTAGTGCTGATAGCACTAAAGAGGTACTCTATTGGCAAAATTTAAGAAATGGAAGAATGGAGTGGAGTTACATGGAAGTGATTGTGGAAACAAACAGTTATCGCAAGGGATGCATTCCTAAGAATCATTGCGATTAACAAAATGCGAATATTGGGGCAATTTTCCCCGTAAGAATTAATGCAAATACAGGGGAATGCGTTCCCAGCTGGCAACTTTCACCACATACAGTATTTTTCAATATACTGTACAGGTATCCCCCGTGATACAAACATTCTAAATACGAAAATTCACTTACACGAATTTCATAAATTGACACTGCTTTCTTGAGATATGAAAGCTTCCCCCTCTTACAGTATGTGAATTTGGATTACAGTATTTTTTTTTTCATGTGTTAGGTAGTAAGTGTGCATACTGAGGAAAAGACAAGGTGGTGAGGTGTCAGGCCAAGCTGTGAGTTGCATTAATGTTATTTGTCAACTCGTATTTTCGAGTAGATATACAGTACGCAATTTTCTTTATATTTTTACTCTGTTACATGCATGCACAATCTTCATACAGAATGTAAAAAAAAAAATATTTATATTAAATAAATATCATAAGGTCAAAAGCAAAAAGAAATTAAACATTATTTGTGTGTATGGGGAGTTAGCAGCAGCCACTGGTACAGGGCCACAGGCCCTGTATTGCCTCACCCAGTCACCCTCCTCACTCACTGCTCTGTTGTCTTTGCCATCTCCTGCCAAATACCAACACAGAATTTTTTCTTTGATTTATTATTATTATTATTTTTTTTTTTATTATTCACATTTACTGGTAGAATATATTGTTTTATGTACAAAGAATAAGTTCCTCCACACGCAAATCTCTCACTCATCCCGTGTGGGTCGCACATGTAATGCCCTCCCTCCCATAAGGTAATGTACGAAAGTTATAATATTTTTTTATGTGTTAGGTAGTAAATTAGAGTAGTTGTGTACAGGCATACCCTGATAACCAACACATATAGGTTACGGGAAAAGTCGTTGGCAAGGGTTAGTGAATCAAAGCAATTGCGTAATCCCATCAGAATACAGTACAGTATAACAAATTCAGGGGTTAAGGACCCTTCAAAAACTCCCATCTATCCTTGATACAGTATCTCTGTACTGCACACTGTCAAGCAAGAAAATAAATTACCTGTAGATATATAAAGCAAGCATAATAAGTCTTAAATAAATAATGTAAAACGTAAATTGAAAATGTTATTTACCTGTGTTGAGGTTGGTAGAGATGGTCTTGGGTGGCAAGTTCAAATCTCTACTAATCTTTGCTGGTCCATTACTTTACTCTTATTATGCCTTATCAACATCACATCAAGCTGCCCCTCTTACTACATGTATCACTGGGGCATTTTGGCACGATTGCATAACACATGAAGTCAGAAATAACGAAAAAACTCGGTCAGAGATACACGATAAGTGTAAACAAGAGCAAAGAGGTGAGAATGAGTCAGAAGCAGCACACAGAGCCCTGTCGTGGCAAGAATTTGCACCATGCCACCACCTGCCAAATTCAAAACAGCTCTGCTGCTCCTCTCCCAATTGTTGGATATCTGGGATATCAATGAAACTTTATAGGTTATGTGAATTGGCAGCTATTGGGGCATTGATTTTTGAGATATACCTTCACTATTTATCATTACTGTAATTAGGTAGGTTTTGTTATTATTTGTGAACTGATTTGGTGTTTTGGAGGGGGTATGATATTGGGGCATTTTTGTCATTGGGGAACCGAACCCCATTTTTACCACATTTTTTTTTATTTGTGATTCTTTTTTTAACCTAACCCATTCATATCTCGGGGAATACCTGTATATTCCTCATTATTCGAGGCTATTAGGGACCAGGGTTGCGTGTGTACTGTAGTACCAGTAAATGAGGAATAAATAAAATTACACTAATAAATACAATAAAAGAAAAAATACCGCATTGCCAGTTGGCAATAATTTCACTATGTGCCGAAGACTGGAGTGGCTGAGATCTCCAACGCCACTCCCTCCTCCCACAATCTGGGCAACTGCTGCGGTCATAAGAACTTTACTTATTTTAATTTTTTTCACATTGTGTGTGCATGTAACAGAAAAAAAAAAATGAAGAAATTAATATGCATCTTCCAGAAATAAGAGTTGAAAAATAAGAATAACGTAACTCACAGTTTGGCACACCACGTACTGTACATGTGGGTTACTTTTCACCGACGCCAACTCTCCACAACATCTTTAGGTCTCATGGTGTTCTCCTTGGTTCAGTAGTGTCCAAAGTACAATTCAAACTATCTGTATCATCAAGTTTGCCACGCTTTGTGTTGCAGTAAAAGATAGATACTCTCGAATAAGAAAAAAAAAGCGTCTAGTATTTGTGGATTTACAGTTTCCATGTTTAAAGACATGTGGTTAAGGTTGAGGAGACTGCTTGCACCAGAAATAACCTGTGGAATTCAACCAAAATTTCTGTAGATGCTGATTGCATGATACTGAACACAAAAATGGAAGCAAGAATGCACAGAACCTATTAAGAACCTGACCTAACTTTACCTAACCTCACCTAATTACTTAACCTTGCATTGTCATTTCAATTTTCTTACCATCGTCCAAACAACATCTCTAGAAAAAATTCATGATTTCAATCAAATATTAATCGTAATAAACATGCCTGATGAGATCATTGTTGGTTTCTTGACATGTAAACAAGGACTGTGGACCAAAACATAGTTGCTATGGGAGATGTGATTGCGCCATAATTACGGTAAATGTTTTATTTTTAGCCTTCAAAGGACGTTAAGATGTGACATTACTGCCATATAATCAGTGCTCGCAGTGTTTTTACCCCCCATTATTTCCCCTCTTCTTTCATGCCCTGCTCTCTAACAAGTAATTTATGATTGAAGGATAGGCTAAAAATAAAATGAAAAATACTACAATGCTGTTGTCTCAATTTTATTACTCAGTATCATCCAAACAATATTTTTGTGTTTTTACCCCACAATGTTGGTAATGGGGGGGGGGGGGGGCCTAAAAATGTAGCTTTTAATTTCTGCCAGAAATGAAGGTCATATTCGTGTGAAACACATGAAAAATACCATACATATATATTTTGAAAGTAATATCCATAAATGATCACTAAGGAATACGAGTATTTTTTGTGATATAACCCTCCCCCATTATCAACATTGTGGGGGTATAAACACACAAATATTACTCTTAAATATCAGTACAATATACATGTCTTACTTAACCTAACCAGAGAAACCAAAAGGACCTTACCCAATCTCCTATCCAGGACTCCCTGGTGTGTAAACCAAACCTGACTACCTATCAAAAACTTACCTTAATTAACAAAATTCATGTGGCATAGCACTGACAAGTGATTTTTTATGAACATATTATAGAACAACAAATTTTTCCATGCTGGCATGTGTAATTTGTAAAACCACATGTTGGTTGGACAGAAGGACTTTATGAAATTGCACCAAATCTTCAGATGTTACTTGAATGACACCGAGTTATAAAACTGAGGCAACAGCACTGGAGTATTTTTTCTCTTTCTTTTTAGCCTATCCTTCAATCATAAATTAATTTTGAGTGGGCAGGGCATGAAAGAAGAGGGAAATAATGGGGGTAAAAACACTGCAAACACTGATCATTTGGCAGTAATTTCACCTCCCTATATCCTTTGTAGGCAAAGAAATAAAATATTTACCTGAAGTATGGCGCCAACGGATCTCCTGTGGCGACCACGTTTTGGTTCGCATCGTCTCCTATGCATGAGTGTCCACGGTCTTTCTTTACATGTCAAGAAACCAACGACAATATCATTGGGTGTGTTTACTATGATTTATGTTGGATTAAAAAATTTAATGTTTTCTAGGAATGTTGTTTGGATGATAGTATGAAAATTGGGTAATTATTTACAACTGACCTGCCGCCAATTTTTCATTGAAAACGATTTTAAAAACGCCACAATTTGACTGTGCAATATTTTATAGTGGACATTGTCGCAGTTTTGGCAAATAAGTTAAAAAAAGTAGTATCTCTAAATTAAACCTAATCTAACCTAAGTTGATAAGAAAAACAAGTGGCAGAAGCATTGTTAGAAGACCTAACCAAAGAAACCTACCTAACCTTACCTCACCTCACTTCCTAGCCGTGGGGCTCTGCCCTCTGGACCCCCCCCCCCCCCCAACACATTAAACAGAAAGAACTTACTATGTGCATTCTTGCAGTCTTCTCCACCTTTACCAAACTTTACTAACTCAGCTCCTGAACCTGGGCACCTGTTCTTAAATATTATCTTTTTATTTTTTTTTTTTTTTTGTAATACAGTAGGTTAAGTTTCATCAGTTTTTTTTTTTTTTTTTATGTTTTTACACCACAATTTCCCTTTAACTCAAATCCCTGTCCACTTGTGTTATCAAAATTTCATTTTTTAATTGAAGTCTTAAAGTAAAAAAAAAAAAGTATATAATAAAAAACTAAAAATTTCCAACAAAAATGATAGTATTTTTGTAGTGGATATTTTGCCGTCATTGGCTAAGTTCCAACTAATGCTAAGTACTTTCTGTTTAATATGACAGGGGATCCGCTCCCTGGCTATGAAGTTAGGTAATTTTAGGTAGATTTTTTTGGTTGGTTAGGTTAGGTTCCAGTAAATGTTGCCTCTTTTATAATGATAAGTTTCCATGCACAACATAAATATAGTTAGTTATGTTTACAGCTAGAGAACGATTGACTCGTGGCGAAATAAATGCCAAATGCCTCCAGAGTCACGGTCAAATATAGTACCACTCGCATTGTTTGTCGGTAATGGACAATTAGCCGATCAGAGTGCACCCTTTGTAAAATAGTGTTAGTAGAAACCTAGCAGTCTCTGCAAAATATCCACTGCCTTTTTTTTCCTCATTTCCCTATATACAAATCAATATACATGTATTGTAGAGTTCCTTGGTTGACCTCTTGGTGATTACAATAAACTAACGCACATATTTAAATGGTAAATATTCATCCATTGGCTGTTCTCTGGTGTGTTTTTCTCAAATCTAACCTTAAATTCTTGTGCAAATTATCATTTTTTGCAAAAATTAAAAATTTTCATTTTAACAGAAACTGCTAATATGCACAAAAATGAAGGTCAAATTTGAGTAAAACACACCAAAAATAACCTATTCTCATACCTAACCTAACTCAACGAAAAAAAAGAAGTGATTTGCCCAAAAGATAAGTGTCAGAATCATCTAAAACAGCAATAAAACTACAAAAAAATATTTTTTTTTTCATATGAAAAAGACCCTCATTTTTAACAGAAACAGATATAATTTGCACAGAAATGGAGGTCAGATTTGAGTAAAAAATAAAAAAACAAAAACCAAAGAAAACCTATTCTCATACCAAAAGAACCAACCTACCTAACCTACAAGATTATGAGAAAAGGAAGAGATAACTGACTGTAAGTGAGGAGTATAACCTCAGGTAAACATGGCGGGAACCTGCGGACAGCCAATGGAAGAATATTAACGCTTATAAACTAATAAATGACCCTTGCTACTGATCTATACTCTGAGGTAAGGAGTCAACAACCAGAACGACTCATTCAACTGAGTAAATTATGGTAAGACTACACCAACACACATAACCAAGTAAACATTTAATAGTTTTACAATTTACTACAAGTGATGCTTAATTACTTACGGTTTGCCTTTATGGACCAACCTAGACATGGCTAGGAAATTAACGAAAATCGACGTGCAAGGAAGACTGAAGACTGGGCGACCTAGTTGATATCCCTGTAGTTATTTAGTTAACACACAGTCTTAATAGACCAACAAAGAGGCTCTGAGCTGTGAAATGATGGCACAAAAAGTCATAACATGGTATTATTTTGTCAGATTTATCTTTCACTCCCGAAATGTTTTGGATGTAAACACACGGCGTAATTATTAAACAAAGAAAACGATAATTATGGTATTTTTAGGCGTAACTCGTATAATGTTGACTTTTGGGCGCATCTAATTTCTTGTATTTTCTTCCTGTGATTGATAAAGTATATTGTTTTATAAAAAGCCTTGTTTTCTCATTTAACAGTCTTCCTCCATGTTAAAAATAAGTTTGTCTTTATAATTTATATGTGTATCCATTTTGCATAATTAACTAATACCTGTACAGTACTGTACTGTATTTGCCTAGCAATAGCTGGTGAAATATTAGCAAATGCTCAAACACTGTGAATTCGTATAAGGAAATATACAGGCGAGTTTACACAATGAGACAGAAAAGAAATTAATTAATTGGTACAGGCTTGACAATGAGCTTCGTTTCATCAGGTACAAAATTACTTCTGGGGGGGGATTAGCCAGTGGGGTATGTGATGTTTGGGTTCACACTCAGGATGGGATGGAGAAAGGAAACTCACAATGTGCTCTCTGTATACAAGTTGTATTGGATGTACAATGCAGCTTAGTGCTGGGAAGTGGCAGCGTGGTTACAAGCGTGATGTAGAGAGAGCTGGTTGGGGAGGATGCTCAGAGGACAGCTTGTGGGTCGCCATGCTCGCCGGCGGGAGCGAGGGCCGCCAGGCAGCGACGGAGGAGGAGGTGTAGCTTGCTGCAGCTGTAGCTAGAAGAGAGAGCTCACCACGAGGTCAGGTCTTAAATAGCGGGGGTAGGCGTGGCTTAATAGTTGACCTCCGTGATGTATGGCGGCGCTGGTTGACCTAGACCACGAGGCATACACTGGGGAATTCGCGGGGTCGGCTACTCAGCGACAAACAGCGTTTGTAGGGGAGAAATCCACTACAAGCCCACCCGGGAACAGGTCTTTGACCCACATCGGGGCATGAGGGGCGAAAGTGTAATAATAATAATAATTCATAGTAATAAAGTATCTGTAAAGAATGATAGTTTATAAGAACACAAAGTATTAATCTCAATAGAAATTGTGGAAATGTCATTATTTTATTAAGTATCATAAATTTTTTGTCAAACATTTTATATTGAGATGAATAGGTCACAATGACCAAGGTGTGATGTACTGTATTTTCATATTTCTAAATGTGTATGTATCATGTATGCAAATATCTAAACATGGATCCAATAGATATAGGCTTTAAATGCATTCTTGGACAAGTCCTGCTGGGATCAATGTATTGTCTGTCTCTGCCATTATTTGTACTGTAGGTCTACACTTCCTATCTACAGGAAGAACAATGTGAACTTATATGATGCCTTTACTGAATAATTATTCACAAGTCTGTGCTTTGGCTATGAGTTGAGTGAAATTGAAATGGTGCCATAGTCCATACACCTAACAGTTTTTGTTTTTTATGCAACCACCTATACTTCCACAGTTTTAAAGTTAAAGCCCATTCACAGCTGGGCGTGTGATCCAGCGATGATTTGAATCAAATATAAGATTCATGACAGTCAGTGTGCATAAATGTGTTCTCTCTCTCTCTCAGGTGAGAGAAGAGATCCCAATATACTGCAGGCTCCCAGTCTCTGACCCTATTGGGCCAAAGGAATATTCATGATTCAGGATCCTGTACTTTGCCACCTCATGCTATTTCCTTGGACTTGCAGACCTCCCCACTCCAGGTACACTCTGGGAATGATAACTAGGTGCTAAGGTGTTTACCATCCTTCCAGAGGGAATAGTAGCATGATTCCGTCTAGATGCTTGTCACATCTGTAGATCTGTGGTACCCAGTGCACTGTATAGTACTGGGCAACCCACAGTTGTCAGACCACTTGATGATGCCATTAACGTCATTGTCTCACATGCCAAACACGGGAACCCGTGTTGGTCTGCCCACTCATTGCCATAGATACACTTATAAGCAGTACAGATAGGGGCTGCAAGACAAAGGGCTATTCCAGCATAGAGGGCCAGGGAAACAAACTGAGTGCCCAAGGAGAAGTTTGGGGTGGGAAGTCTCTGGCATAAGGAGCACAAACTCCCTGCAGAAAAGCCTCTCCAGGTCATTTGATGCCTTCTCAAGTATTTCTGAAGCAATCTTCTTCATGGTGGGTTTGTTAACTATCCTTTGGGAGGCATTGATCTTGCTGCTTGTGATATGTTGGTGCCCCACAGAGTAACTGCTTCCTTCAACCTTGGGTCATTTACTCTATAACAAGGACAAACTTGTAAAGAAGATACAGGCAGTCCCCAACTTACGACGGGGTTAGGGACCGAAATCCAGGTCGCAAGTCGAAAATGCAAAAAATAATACATAGAAAATCTAAAATGAAATACGGTACAGTAAAAGTAATCAATAATGAAAAATTAATAAAGTTGTACTGTGCACTTACCTTTAATGTAGTCAGCTGAATGCACACAGGGCCCCAATAATTTTTTAATTAAACATGGAGACTACATTAATTGGATGAAACAGAGGAGACAGGGCTGGGTGGGTCATCAATGTCGCTTTCTTCAGACAGGCTAACATACTTGCTTGTTGAAGGTATTGGATCATCTTAGGGAGTGAAGAGGCAGCACTGGTGGGGCATGAGGAGACAGCAGTGGGGGACTTCTTAAAATATATGTCCAATTTAGACTGCACAGTTTGTCTTTTCATTGTAAATCTCCCTGTAGCAAGCAAGTGCATCTTGAATCATTCTGTCAAGCAATACGCTCAACATTTTGATCCATTTCGTCAAACATTTGCATCCCCATATTAATACCCGTAGTAGCAAATGCCTCTGCCATTTGTTTCTTCTGAGTACCACCAGAACTCTCACTTTTACACTTGCCAGTCATTTTAAAGGGAATCAGAACCGAAAATATTGAAAATATTGTCAGTACACAGCACGATCACCACCGACAACAACGACGGCCAAACACTAACTGAGCGCACTATAACATGGATGCTGTACACCACGAGGTGGCTCAGCCCACGCCACGCTCTTGTACAGGACGGAAAAGTTTCGGTACTGGAAAATACGTACGTAATTTGAAAACATTTTGGTACGACTGAGGCAGTCGTATGTCCGGGTGGTTGTATGTCGAGTAGATCCTAAGTCGAGGAGTACCTGTATACATATAGGCAAAATATTTAGTTGTAGGAATGTAAAGTGAGGAAGTTTGGTAGCGTGGCCGGTAAGTTATTTAATTGGGTATTATATTCGTAGGGGGGGGGAATCTTTCTTAACACCAATTCTAAGTACAGTACAGCTATTTATTATTCACTCAATGACACCCTGTTTTGGGAATGCTTCTTAGGGAGGCCTCTTAGCCCAGAACCCCCAAATTTTTTGTCCGAAATCTGGATTTACAGGGTCCGAATCTTTGAGAGGTTACTGTATTGCTGCAAGAATTCCAAATTTTTAATGAACAAGCAAACAATACAGGCTGTCTCTTAGTTTCTCCAGACTCCATTACAGTACCCGTACTGCATTTGTTTTTATTGAGGGGCGAGTATGAACTTAATATTACAGGAACTATGAATGCAGTGAAAAGGACAGAAATTGAAGACAATTTACTTTTCATGTCAAAAGCCATTTGAAAGGTGGTGATGAAGTTAACAGATCATATTCTGTATTGGTGGCTTGGACCCTGATAGCCTCTCAGTTTTTGTATATTCTTTCATCTTTTGGAATTTGCAATGAATCCTTGGGATTTGCTCGGCTTAGTGGTAGGCAGTGAGGTCTTAAAAGTAGTAAATTGCATGTAAATCAAATGTTTTACTCTGTATATACACCTGTATTATATTTTTCATTACCGTATATATATTTTTTGGATGATATAATGTGATGTTTTCCAAAACATTAATGGTACAGATATCCTTAAAACAACAAGAATGAATGTAGTGGCCAACTTTTCTTTAAAATGTGAGTGTAGTGTACAGATGAGGTGTCTTGGCATTGTCATCTACAAACAAGACTCCCAGTAAACAAGTGAAATTCATGTTGTGTCCAGATTTCCATGTACTGGGTAATTAATTTATATTTAAGTATTTCTTGCTCTGCCTTTAAAAAATGGCAATTTCACAGAATTGGAAATCAAATTGTCAATATTTTACTCTGTTCCAAGGCAGTGGTAACAAAACATGACATCTGGAAATGACTGATGCTATTACTGTACATTTTTATATCAAATACAGGGTATTAATGAATTGTTTACTCAAACTAATGCATATTTTATATTATCAGGGTTCTGTTGTACGTCTTAAAGTGCCTGCACATCTGATTATTTATATTAAATATATGTTACAGGTATAAGAACCTTTGCAATATCATCATTTTATCTTTATTCTCATATTAACAAAGTTTATTCTCATATTAACAGTTATAATTTTCCCAATCCTTTTAGACAAGTCACCACCTGGATGTTCCTCTGTCTGGTATACCACATACAACTGTCATACAACAGCATGTCCCTGTTGTGAGGCTGTCACTTACCTCTGGCAACACCAAGGCTCTTGGTCCACTCCAAGAAGAGGCAGAAAACGAGAATGGAGGTTTGCTGGTGCTGGGAGGTGAAGTGGTGAATGTTCTTACCAATGTATCAGTCATTCACACATCTTCCATCACTGCCCTTCCTTATTGGTTTCAAATTAGAGGTGAATTGCCTCTTAAAACTACAGTCTCGACAACGTTACCTCCCGAGTCTACAGCTTCCTCCTCAGCACCACCAAATTGTGATAAGACCATTGTTTTATCTACTGCAGAAACAGATTCTCCATGCAACCAGAGTCTTCTTGTGCTCAATGAACCTTTAGCAGTGGTTGCAGGTGAAACTGTTAAATTAGATATTGTTTGGAGGGAGGGAGCATTCAATGTAACATTAAAACATCTTGGACAAGATGTCAGAGATGAATGATCACTCCAATTATTGTCTCATAAACATATATGAAATCAATGTACCTTATTTGTGAGTGCATATTTTGATTGTCATATAAATGCTCTCACTGTTATTATATGTTCCTAAGTTTTCTTTATGTCAGTCTATTATCCTTTCTCCATACCCACATGTTGATGTAGATCAAGGGAAACAGAAACCAAGATTTCATATAGCCAGTAGAAAATACAGTACAAAATTATGTTTTGCTCATCCCCAATGCATAAACATTACCTTTTTTCAGAAATTAGTCAGTACACAGAAACACAGTATAACATTGATGTGTTAATATTATTTATAAGTACCTGTACTGTACTGTATAGTACAGTATATATGTGTATATATCAAGATACAGTATAGTATACATGTACAGTACTCGATTTGGCGGAAGGAATTTTTTCCATTATTTTTCACTTAATATAATGAACTAGTTCGCTAAATTGAGATTAATAGTATATGTGTGTATATTTCAAGATACAGTACAGTATACTCCTGTACATGTACAGAACTCTCGATTTAGCGGAAGGAATTTTTTCCATTATTTTTCACTTAATATAATGAACTAGTTTGCTAAATTGAGATTAATTCCATTAATATGCTCACACCTACGGAGACACCTCAGACACATCATATTTACATAGAAACATTATTCATGCTTTACCTTAAACTAGGGGGTTCGGTGTTTGTTTTCAAATTTTTTCTATAATTTCCAAACTTTTATCCAATTGATAGCTGCACTCTTTTGACTTCCCCCCCCCCCCCCACACCATGATGTCTAAGCACAGTAGTTAGTTGACAGAGTTGTAGACCAAGAGGTAGCAGTGAACAACACACGTTGTGGCGGCAGGACTGAGCGGATGTAAACAAACCCCATGCGCCGTTTGGCGCATGGGGTTTGGAATTTAACAAAATCACTCTCAATTTAGCGAACTAGTTAGCTAAATCAATCGAAAATAACAGAAATTCAATTTAGCGGAAATTTTTATTCAATGGAAAGGGGTGGCTCGAATTAGTTCGCTAAATCAAAAAAATACTGTAGTATTTGCAAGCCTACTTTTTTCCATGCTTTCAAGCTCTTCCTCCAAAAATGCAGGGAGGTTGGCACTAAACACAAACATACACAAGTCTGTACAGTACTGTATTGTAATACAGTATTAAATTTTTGCCCCTCAGGCCCCAATGTGGGTCAGTGACCTATGCCCGGGTGGGCTAATCCCCTTAAAAAAAAAAAAAAAAAGCCGCGGGAAATTAAGGTTTGTTTACATCTGGCAGTTCGGCTGCTCTCTCTCTCTCTCTCTGCTTGTCTATACAGAGTACAACATTTAACCCTTCAATATATATGAGCAGTAAATAAGTGTTGCTTTCATATTCTTATGTAGAGTAATGACGATATATTTTCACATGTGTGCACTTACATACGAGCAGTCTCACTTTTTTTTTTACAATTAATGGTTAGCTACTTATATTGTTCCATTTATTAACATTAAATAACATTACAGGTACTTCAAGCAACCATATTCATTTTTTACATTAATTTTACTACAGGTAAAATCAGGGTCTTATTTTCTTCAGTTTTATATGTAGAACCAATCAGTCACTGGTTTTGTAAGCTTTAACATAAACAATGCCGGCAGCCGTCTCGTCTCCTCTAATATTCCACGTATTATTAATAAATTGTATTGTTAATTTTGCACACACGTACATTAATTCAATAAAAACAAATTCAGAAACATTAATTAAAATATATATGAACAGTAAATAAGTGTTGCTTTCATATTCTTATGTAAAGTAATGACGATATGTTTTCACGTGTGCGCATGCGCACTTACATATGCAATCTCTCTTTTTCTTTACCATTATCGTTCGCTACTTCTATTGTTCCATTTATTAACATTAAATAACATTACTTAAAACAATCATATTAATTTTACTACAGCTACAACCAAGGTCTTATTTTCTTCAGTTTTATATGTAGAACCAGTCAGTCACTGGTTTTGTAATCAACGAAAACAATGCTGTGTCATTTCCTCGTGTGTTTTAATATTCTACGTATTATTAATGAATTGTATTGCTCATTTTGCACACATAAACATTAATTCAATAAAAAAGACATTCAGTAATAAACAATAATGAATCTTTTGTACATAAGAGAAATGACGCTGTTTACACGATTATGCACGTCGTCTGCACGTTGGCGGGCCTTTTAAACCTGTCGAAATTCAAGTTTCCGCCGTCAAAATTTTTCTGTATTTATTTTTTTGTGTTCCAATAAAATACGTTAAGAATTAAAAACTCGCGAAATTTGAGAAGCTACTATACGACATTTAACGCTTCAATATGTCTTCAAAGAGACCATGACGAAGAGAAAGTGGTGCTAGTGCTTCCAGGCTGCCAAGCTCTTTCAATAAACCGATAATTATTATTATTATTATTATTATTATTATTATTATCCAGGAAAAGGGTGAATTTCCATGGTCCGACAATTTCCATGGTCCGGCACCGGTCAGGTCCTGAGGTTGCCGGACTAGAGAGGTACAACCTGTACATGTATTTGTATTACTTTTGCTTCTTTAAAATAAAAAATAAATAAATTTCCTGGCCTCTCTGTCTCCTTGTGAAGCAAAGTAATTATACACAGTGTGCTGCATTCACAGTTATACTGTACTGAATTTATGAATTCCACTTCCACTATTTCACTTTTCTTTGGAAAGAAGATAAATTACAGTACTGTATTTAAGTAAATATAACTAAGAAGAAGCCTAAACTTTTGTTGTGAATAACTTAACAATTCATAAGTTTTCTAATATATTTTAATTCAGTATAAAATCAACATTTCCCTATCACACAGGTCATTTCTTGGCATGTCTAAAGAAGTTAAATATACCAGGGTACTTCTTCCAAATTCTAAATTGCTCCACTCACTTCTTGCCAACCTTAATCTCATTCTTGAGTCTTGAACTTGTTCCAGGGGCTTCAGGCAGTGCCAAAGGGTACTTAACTCACAACACTTCTTTCAAGTTCTGAACCGCCTCAAACCCTTCTTGGTGAACTTGCCACCCCTTTTTGAGTCTTGATGTTGTTCTGGGGGTTTCATGCACTGGTGAAGGGCAGAATGTAGTGCCAGAGCATTATGACTGTTACCCAGAATATCAGTCAGAGTTTCCTTTGTTAATGACAGCAACTCTGGTAGGCCTGACACTTTGCTCAACAGGGTGTACAAATTCTTTGTGTTGATTCCAGGTAGCTTGGAAACAAAGTCCTGAAATATACATTGATAAAATTAAATACAAGAAAATAACCCATTACCTGGTCAATATACTACTGTTCTGTACCTCTGAAATAACATTACATCCACATTCTATATGCTAAATGAAATCCTTTTATTTTCATCTTACTGCTACATATATGAATGCTGTTTACCTTTATTTGGGGATTAAACTTATCAGAATCTACATCAGGATTGGTTTCTGCTGTGATGGCTTGTGCCTGGGCAATATCTGGTTCTGGCTTGCCTGTCTGTATACAAGAATAAAATTAGATAATAAGAAGCAAAGTTTAAATTCTTTTCTTAAATATATGTAGGAAAATTTAAATATAAATGCTGTGAAGAGTACACTAACAATAAAGGAGAGAAAAGAAACCAAGATCTCTGAAATGTAAAATTGTGATGAAGGATAAAAGACTGGCTATATAAAAGAACTTGATATATGACACTGAATTAAATGCTTGAACTGAAGCAAAATGTTCTATGACTCAAGCTACATTAATGAGTTACCTATTGATTGTATGTAAAATTAACAGAATGAAAAGGATGAAAGAAAAATAAAGATGTTGAGATTCTTCTGTTGTGGTCACCCCTTCAGTGGGAAATTTCCCAGGAGTTAGGTTTCAACATGAGGTGCAATATTAGAAAAAATTCTGGATATTCAGTAATATCTCCGTCAGCTGGAATCCCTCAAACCCAGAACTCACCGATAGCCAGAATTGAAATTTTCCCGGAAAATCGTTCCCAAAGCCGGAATTTCCTGGAAAATTTCAGCTTTGGGAACGATTTTTTGAGGGGCACATTTTCCAGAAAAATACGGAAAATTCTAGAAAATTCCAGGGATGGAGGAGTTTTTTCCAGATTTGAGAGATGAAAAATCAGGTGCATTTTCCAGAAATTCTGAGAAAATTTTTCCAGTACCCGGAAAATTCCAGGGATACTTTTCGGCGTTTGGGAGATGATGTAATGGGCAACTTCTGAAACTTCCGAGAACATTTTCCGTTTCCCCCAAAAATCTGGAAATTCCGGGGATGAGGGATTTTTTTCTGGCTTTGAGAGAGTCGAATCGTTACCCGGAAATCTCTCATTCCTGGAAGTGATCTTCACCAATTGTTACGATTAACAGAGATATCACCGTATACAGGTCCCTCTGAATGAGTAACCTATGAACGAGAATTTGGTTTAACAAGTTTTGTATACCGTAGTGTTTTAGGGTGTGAAAATTCAATGAAAAAGTTTGTAATTCAATTTAACAATTATTCTGAGTGAACCAGCTTGAATTATCTTTCTTGGAGTCAGGGTTGTCATCCTTTGTCATTGGCCAAGTGGCCAACCAAGCTAGTGCACTTGTAGACTCATTTTCTATTCTTTGAGGTGAAGTCAGTGGCAGGCTGACCAAGCCAAGGTAAGCAGTGTAGGCCAGTAGTATCACCTGTTCACTTGTACTGCCCACAGCTTTCTTTCATCACTCAGGAAGCATGTGCATTCTAATCAAGTGAAATGCTCTTAAAATGTCTCAAAAGAAATGCAAAAGTGATGCTACTGAATGCAGTAATCCCCCCAAAAAACCTAAAGTGCTTAGTCTTTAAGATCACTTTGCCTTCGAGATGCTGTAGCTATATTGTATACTGTACCCATAAGTCTGTCAGCTGACTCACCCCTCCACTTCTTCATCCTACCCCTTCATCTTTTAACACCTTAGCTCCAAGTTAATTAGCATATACGTACAGTACAAGGAATAAGAAGACACAATTACAATAGTACCCCGCTTAACGCGGTTTCACTTAACACGATTTCTCATATACGCGGTGCCTCGCCAGAACCGAACTTTCACTTAACGCGGTTCATCTACCCATATACGCGCAGAGTGTCTGGCTCGAGACGCTATTTTTAGATTCCCCCCACCCGCCACCGCCTGCCTCGCCTCTCCCTCCTCCTCCTCCTCCCTCCCTCCCCTCCCGCCTCCGCCTCCCTCCGCCTGGGCAAGCTGCGCTGTAAGGTTGCGCAGTGTGTGTCTTTGTTGCGTTATCACTGACGTCATATGACATATCGGACTGTGATTGGCCATGCATCCCTACCCCCTTCTGCTGCTAGCTGTAATTGGTTGAAAGTAATATGACGTGTCCACCCGGGGAGGGAGAGAGGGAGGAAAGAGGACGCTGCCGCGCTAGTTTCATCCCTCCAGGCCACCCCGTGTATACGTGCATCCATTGTTCTGTGAAATGGCTTCCGCCGGACCACCACCGCCACCAGAGAGAAACCTTTCCTTACCTGGACCCAGCCGCCCTAAGCCCAAGAAGACACGCCGTGGCCTAAGCTACGAAGTGAAATACCAGATCATTCAAGATTTGGGGAAAGGAACACGTCAAGCTGATCTCGCGTGCCAGCATGGCGTCAACGAATCTGCGATTCGTACTATTAAGAAGGATGCAGCCAAGATTAAAGAACACATGAAAATCACAAAGTCTGCAGGTGCTTCAATGATCAAGTATTGCCAGAACAGGGTGCTGGTAAAGGTGGAAAATTTGCTGGTGAGTTATTTGATTCGTCAGGCGCGACGCAACATGGCGGTGGACACGCGCTCAGTGCAGGTGTACGCACGTGAACTTTACGCAGCAGTGTCATGTAAGCTGGGAATTGCAGAGCCCAAACCCTTCAATGCTTCCTCTGGTTGACTGCATAGGTTTAAGAAGAGGAACAAGATCACCAACATCAACATTGGTGGTGAGGAAGCGAGTGCTGACCGTGTGGCGGCTAGAGATTTTCCTCCGTTCTTACATGAGGTTATGGAGGAAGGACAGTACACTGACGACTAGGTGTTTAACATGGACGAATCTGGTCTTTTCTGGAAAAAGCTACCTTCCAAGACCTTCGTTGTCCAGTCTGCCAGCAAGGTAAGGCATCGGAAGATGCAGAAGGAACGCATCACCGTCCTCTTTACCACCAATGCCTCCGGTACCTGTAAACCAAAGTTATCGGTGATTCACACAGCCCGCAAGCCGCACGCCTACAAGAATATGGACATGAACAAGCTTAATGTCCACTGGCTAACCGCATGTAAGGAGTGGATGTTCTCTTCTCTGTCCCTCTCCTGGTTTGACGACTGTTTTGTTCCCGACGTGAAGAAATTCTGCGGGCAACAGAATGTTCCATTCAACATTTTGTTGCTCCTGGACAACGCACCTGGACACTCGCCCCTACTTATGGATCGTCACCCCCAACGTAAAAGTGGTCTTCCTTCCTCCCAACACTACGTCATTAATCCAGCCCATGGACCAGGAGTTGATCTGCAATGTGAAAGCTGCATACTCTGCAAAGAAGTTCAAGCTCCTGAACGACTCTACCAACATCAAGGATGAGTTGCGTAAGCTGGGCGACACCGACAGCGAGAGTAAAAGCGACGAGGACAAGGAACAAGAGGTGGCGACTCAAGAAGTTCTCGTCAAACAGTTTTGGAAGAAGTTTAACGTCAAACAAGCTGTAGACTTCTTGGTGGAGGCATGGGATCAGCTGTCTATTGCTACGATTCGTCACGCATGGAGACATGTGTTGCATGGCATACCAGGTGAGAGGAGGAGTCAATCTGCGACTGGTGAGGTTCAGACTGTTGCAATAGCAGTGGACCTTGCCAGAGAAGCTGCGCACAATATTACACCTGAAGGCTTCTCCGAGACCACCAACGAAGACATCCTGGATGTGATCAGAGATCCTGAAGTGACTGCCGACGAGTTGTTGGAAGATGATCACGTCAGTGAAGAGGAAGAAGGTGCGTCATTCTCCAAAGAACACAAGTTAAGTCATAGTGATATTAAGGGTGCCATGGAGTGTGCAGAAAAAATTAAGTCCTTCCTTTCCCGCAACAATGACGATGGCCGCTATGAAGTCTTCAATACCCGGCTGGTGCAGGCTATGGAGCCGTACATCACAGTGTATCAAGACAACATTAACACTAGCCGTCAAAAAAGCATTACCGAGTTCTTCGCCCGCAACCCACCACAGCCAGCCAGAGCCAGTGATAGTGACAGTGAAAGTGACTTTGAGGGATTTGTCAGGGAAGCCCTGACAACTGTAAGTGACAGTGATGGTGATGCACCTAGTAATGGTGATTCACCTGAGGGCCAGTAATCTGCCCTCTGCCTCGGAACCAGCCTCCATCCCCGTATGCCGACCCATCTCTTCTACTAACGTAAGTGTTCCACAGAACTTTTAGTTTTCCTAACTTAACCTTTATTTTTCCTAACCTAACCTCTTCTATATTACTTGTTTGTTCATACCATCATAAAGTTAAGATAAAATTTTTACCACAACATAGTTGTGTGTCGTCAAAAAGTGGAGTTTGGGGGTCGGGCCAGTCTCTATTGGAATTAATCCCATATGTTCTGTTGTTCACTTAACGCGGTTTTCACTTAACGCGGTACCCTGTGGGTTCAATTGACCGCGTTAAGTGGGGTACTACTGTACTGTATACTGTTGCATTTTGTTTCCACACAAAACTTAAAGACTAAATAACGAAAAATTGCTAACTGACCTGACTGGTAGTGCATGTTAGAATGGATGACTGACATGTTTACTGACCCCCCACAGGATAATTACATAAGACAGCTATAGTCTTCATAATACAGTACAATAAAATATGTGATAAACTGTTGATTTCGTAATTATACATTTTCTTATTTACCGCCTCTGTTTAAACATCCCACAAGATAATATAACACTTATACCACACACCAATGAGATGCTGCTTCTTCACCAATAGAAATTTACGATTCTGAGTAGGTACTGTACTATACGTATATGGTTTGTAATAGGTTCTTGTCATTGCAGCCATTACTTCAAGATGCTTGCAGTACTATAGATAATATATTGCCATTTGTAGAGGCAATCATGTGTATATACCATACCAATGACCAATCACAGAGTTGAAATTCTTTGGGCTGGAGCACATCTAAGTTTATACCATAGGGTTCTGGATAAAAAAAATTGGGGGGTTGGAACACATCTTAACTATTCATATAATCTTAATAATACAATATGGTGCAAACTATTGATATGGTAATTATGTTTTCATGTTTCTTACCTCCATTTAAACATCCTGCGGGCTGATGTCACAACTACCTGTACTGTACAATTTACTGCAATCTAAGCAGACACTCACTAGTGAGACATTGTTTCCTCATCAATAAAGATTTAAATTTCTATAAGGAATAAGGTTTCTTGAAACTGGATACCATGTTTAGTAAAATGGTATACAAAATATAAAATGTGGATACTCAAACCATGGTTGGTAAACTTGTGATTGGCAAGAGATTACTACGAGTAGACTCTGATTCGTGAGAAAGTTACGTCCTTAAAAAAACTCTCATAAATCAAAGCACATTTTCCAAAAGACTCCTATTTTAAAGTGGAGATACATGCCTAAGAAAAAAAATAAAAATATCCCCAACATTTCAAAATGCTATTAAATGCTACAAAATATGTTCTAATGAAAATCATTGCTGTACTCAATGATTAAAAGATAATAAAAACCAATAAATGAAATACATTCAGTACAGTACAGTAACAATTTTAGACCTGTACTTCAAGAGGAACAGGGCAAGATTTTGAAACAAAGAGCAGTATGAAATGTTAAGCTACCATTACTAACAATTATTCATACAGATATATATTTCATAACCTTAATAACTACAGGACATTCAGTATCATTTATGATGGTCTGGTGGTGGTGAGAGGCACTGTTTATATTATTGTACAATGAAAGACAAAAGTTGTGTCATGAAATTTGGTGAAAACATATGCCGAAGGGCTAAAAACTAGTTTCCCTGTACTTAAATTATGTTAAATAATTGCTAAAATGACTAAAAATTTTAATACAGTGAACCCTCACTTTACGCGGTTTAATTCAACCCACGGCGGCCCGCGTAAAGTGAGAAACGCGTAAAGTGAACAACATAACATATGGGATCAATTGAAATAGACACCGGGCCGACCCCCAAACTCCACTTTTTCCCGACACAATACGTACGTTTTACTAAAAATAACATCTGAACTTTATGATGGTATTCACCCACACATAATATAGAAGGGAACAGTCAATAAACTGAAGGTTAGGTTAGAAAAAAACAAGGTTGGGGTTAACACTTACGTGAGTAGAAGAGATGGGTCGGCGTACGGGAATGGAGGCTGGTTCCGAGGCAGAGGGCAGGCTACTGGCCCTCAGGTGAGTCACCATCACTGTCTCTACCTCTGTCACTATCACTGGCTTGAGCTGGCTGTGGTGGGTTGCGGGCGAAGAACTCTGTTATGCTTTGCTGACGGCTGGTGTTTATGTTGTCGTGATAAACCTTGATGTAGGGCTCCATAGTCTGCAACAGCTGGGTAGTGAAGATTTCATACCTGTTTGCGTCAGGGTCGTCGGAAAGGAGGAGCTTGGCTTTCTCGATACACTCGATGGCACCCCTAACATTACTATGGGATAAGCAGCGTTCTTCTTGGGATGACGCACCACCTGCCTCGTCATTGACGTCGTCATCATCTTCCATATCGTCGGTAGTCACATCAGGATCCCTTATCATCTCCAGGATGTCGTCGTAGGTGGTCTCGGAGAAGCCTGCAGCTGTAACACTCTGCGCAGCTTCTCTGGGAAGGTCCACTGCGACTGTAACAGTCTGAACCTCACCAGTCACAGACTGACTCTGCCTAACGCCCAGAATGCCTTGCAACACATGTCTCCATGCGTGACGAACAGTTGCTACAGACAGCTGATCCCATGCCTCCACCAAGAAGTCCACAGCTTTCTTGACGTTGAATATTCTCAAGAATTGTTTTAAAAGTACTTCTTGCTCTGCCAACTGTTGATCCTCGTCGTCTTCTCTCTTGCTATCGGTGTTGGTGTCACTCAGGTTACGCAACTCTTTCCTGGTGTTGGTGTAGTCATTCAGGAGCTTGAATTTTTTAGTAGAGAATGCAGCTTTTACATTACAGATTAACTCTTGGTCCATGGGCTGTAATATAGACGTAGTGTTGGGAGGAAGGAAGACCACTTTTACGTTGGGGTGACGATCTAACAGTAGGGGCGAGTGTCCTGGTGCGTTGTCCAGCAGCAACAAAATCTTGAATGGCACATTCTGTTGCTCACAGAATTTCTTCACATCGGGAACAAAACAGTCTTCAAACCAGGAGAGGGACAGTGTAGAGAACATCCACGCCTTACGTGCGGTCAGCCAGTGGACATTTAGCTTGGTCATGTCCATGCTCTTGTAGGCGTGCAGCTTGCGTGCTGTGTGGATCACCGATAACTTGAGCTTACAGGTACGGTGATGCGCTCCTTCTGCAACTTCCGGCCCCGACACTTGCTGGCATTCTTCACAACGAAGGACTTGGAAGGTAGTTTTTCCAAAAAAGACCAGATTCGTCCATGTTAAACACCTGGTCGTCGGTGTAGTGTCCTTCCTCCATAATCTCAAGTAAAAACGGAGGAAATTCCCTAGCCGCAACAAGGTCAGCACTAGCTTCTTTACCACCAATGTTGATATTGCTGATCTTGTTTCTCTTCTTAAACCTCTGTAACCACCCAGAGGAAGCTTTAAAGGGTTTGGAATCTGTAATTCCCAACTTTTGTGACACTGCAGCATACAGATCACGTGTGTACTCCTTAACTGAGCGCGTGTCCACCGCCATGTTCCGTCGCGCCTGATGCACCAAGTAGCTCACAAGTAATTTTTCCATCTTGAGAAGCACCTGGTTGTGGAAATACTTGATCATAGAAGCACCTGTAGACTTTGTGATGTTCATGTGCTTCTTTATCTTGGCTGCATCCTTCTTTATCGTCCGGATCGTAGATTCGTTCACACCATGCTGGAGCGCCAAATCAACCAGTCTTGTTTCTTTCTCCAACTCTTGGATGATCTTGTACTTCACCTCGTAGCTTAAGGAACGTCGTGTCTTCTTTGGCTTAGGGCGGCTGGGTCCAGGTAAGGAAAGGTTTCTCTCTGGGGGCGGTGGTCCGGCGGAAGCCATTTTACAGAACAATGGATGCACGTTTACACGGTGTGGCCTGGAGGGATGAAACTGCCGCGGCTAGGTCAAGCGTCGTCTTTCCTCCCTGCCTCCCGCGGGTGGACACGTCATATTACTTTAAACCAATCACAGCTAGCAGCGGAGGGAGGTAAGGATGCATGGCCCAATTACAGTCCGATATGTCATATGACGTCACTGATAACGCAACAAAGACACACAGTGCGCAACCTAGTCGCGCTGCTTACACAACATGGCGGATGGCGGGAGAGGGCGGGAGAGATGGTGGGAGGTTTGGATCCAAAAATGGCGCGGCTCGCCAGCCACTCTCCGTGTAAAGGGGTACACGCACCGCGGAATGTGAGCATTCCGGTTTCGGCAGGGTACCGCGTAAACGTGGAAACGCATAATGTGGGACCGCGTAAAGCGAGGGTTGACTGTAAAAGACTTTTAAAATTATTGAATAGTACAAATTTATTGATATTTACTAAAATAGTAAGGAATTTAAGCCCTAGAACTAATTACTGTATTGGCAGACTAATACGACAGCTAGTGTGCAAGCGAAAACATGTTGAGGGGAGCTCATAAGGAATTCGTTAATCGAGGGAATGCTCGTTAACCGAAGTTAAGAATCTTATGGAAGGTAATTCGTTAGCCGAAATTTCGTTAACCGAGGCGCTCGTTAACCGAGGGATCACTGTACATTAAAGTCTCAACTAATGATGGTTGTAGATGTAGTAAAATTAACTTAAAAAATACTGTATGTAGATTTTATTTAGTGTTATGTAGTGTATGTACAGTAGAAGTGACCATGCAGTCACGGAAATGCAGATGTGCAGGGGGTGTGTGAGTGGTGTTTAAGGGGGTGTGTGTTGGAGGGTGTATGTGGGTGTTTGTTGGAGGGTGTGTTTGTGTGTGATGTATAGGTGGTGCTGGAAGCAGTGGATCTTTTTGAGGGGTTGGGTCGCTTGGTCGGTTCCACCCCCCCCTTCCTCACTCAAGCGTGGTTAATTGACACGCACGCACGCACACGCACACACACACACACACACACACACACACAGAGGAATTAAGACAACAAGTATCCAGTGAGGGTCTTGTTGTGTGCATGGAGGCGAATTAAAAGATTAGCTGTTGAGGAGCTTATTGCTTGGCAACACTGGTGCATGTTACCACTATTTTCCACTCTATCTCTCTAATCACCCACACCTTTCTGCTTTCTCACTTCATATTTTAAAATTTTATGTAATGTAATGTTAAAGGGATACAACTTTGCTCATTTATACTTATACTTATCACAATCTCCCTAAAAATACTTTAGCTTTCGTGTTTATTCAAGACATCTTCAGGTCATGAGACCCACTAATCCCCCAGCCAAGAAAGGTAACCTGACATTCCATCAGAAGGTCAGTAATATGAGACCACTAATCCCCCACCCTACCTCCACCTGACATTGAGACAGGCCAGGTCAGGTCCCCCCCCTCCCCCCCCCAAAAAAAATACTTTAACTTACATCTTTATTCAAGACATTTTCAGAAAATTCTCTCGATTTTCAACCTCAGAAAATTTGTTCCCAAAGCCGGAATTTTGTTTTATTTACGGCTTTGGGGATGATTTTCCGAGCAAATTTCAATTCTGGCTAACGGAGATATTACTGTACCTGTACATGAAACATTCTCCAACATTATTGTAAACTCAAATGATGATTCTAATTTTAAGATGACAATTATTATGTCAGTACAGTACTTACTTTGAGCATCTGGAATATTTCAGCTGAAGCATAAGGTGAAGGACACCACAATAAGCGCAACTGAGGGAAGTGGAGTGTAAGTAACTGTAATTTAGCAGCAACATCCTTTGGTGAAGATGAACCATCACTTGACAAGTAGTAGCGACCCTGATTCATAAAGGCAACATACAGTATATATAACCAATTATTCAATTACACAAATGAGAAGCAAAATACAGTTGAAATCAAACATGTATTTCTTAAAAGGTACTGTCCACATACAAATATATCATAAAGAAAAGTTATTTCAAACACTAAATATTAAAATGTTAGACCCCAACTGATAGAATATGTTGCCATATTGTCATAATATGTGTACCAATGAAAAGGAGCCTGTTGTTAAGTACTGTACGCTCAAACCCCTCTAATTCACCCTTCACTAAATTGGACATTATGACAATTTAGACATTTTTGACAGTCAAATTACTCAACAATTTTTCAACACGGAGTTCATAACATCCAAATTACACCAAAGCTGTCAAATTACCTGCAGATCTGCCAAGTTGAGATTCATGGTCACAAGTGGAACAACATTGACTCAGGCATAGCCTTGTCTAAACATCCTTGTGCAGGTGGGAATCAACCAAGGTGAATATATCTGCATTTTATACAGTAGTAATGAATACTCTACTACTAATTTTTGCATAACCCTCCATGTACCATTTGTCTTTTGTGTGGAAATTTTTTTCTTTTTCTTAGAGCTAACAACATTGTACTTTACATAAACATTGATATAAAGTAGAGTTATAAATGCAAATTGGGCTCAGATCACTGAGATGCATGACAGCTGCACAGTGACTTCACCTAACTAAGTCAGACATCAGAGAATTATACCTCCAGCTTGGCTAAATATTCCATGGATTTACGTATATACAGTATCTTAATATCTCAAGGGTTTTTGCTGAAAATTAATATAGTTTTTAATAAAATATACTCAAGGGAATATTGTAGTTGTGTTTATCTTACGTAAGCTCTGGTGTAGCTGTACAATTCGTGTCTAAGACAAACAAATCACCCCATTTACCACTAGTGTATAGATTTACAGTACATTGTACAGTAAACAGTACAGTAATCAAATTCCAATAATGTACAGTAGACCCTTGCCATTCGTGAGGGATAGGTTCCTAGAAATGGTGCAAATTGGCAACACCACGAATAGCAACTTATACTACCTTAGTGCACTACTGTATACCTATACCATCCAGCCACGGCAGCACTCATCCCCCTCTTTTAACTTATCTAATAATAAAATTTTCTTTGTCGGGGTCATCCTCTGACTTCTGCCTTTTACATTTCACTCCACTAGCATCAATAGCACTGACACTAGGCAGTCTTTTAGGGGCCATTTCACACAGAAACACTAAAGTTTTGAGAGTACAACACGAGAAGCTGCGTGGAGTGACTTGTTGTGCTGTGGGAAAAGGCTTGAAGCTAACCACCATAGCCACCACCTGCTTACCGCGAATCACAAACTCGTGAATGGCAAGGGTCTACTGTACTTCAATATCTGGTGGTTTTGAAATGAAAATAGTAATTTATAAAATATATTAACCCTTTGTAGGGCAGTGGTGCACTAAGGTATTTTAATCTGGCTTGTACAAGATGTTTTTATTCAACAGAGAGAAACCCATGCCCTACTAAGGGTTAATACCTGTCCAGTGTATAATTTTTAATAAAATGTGTTGGGGTGATTATTAGTGTTTACCCTGCGTAAAAGCTCTGGTACACTCATACCTAAATGTCAAGAGGGAACAGACCACCCTGGTTACAAATAGTGAATAGATACAATGTCCTTTATTTCTACATACTGAAAGTTAATACAGTATTTGAAATGTTTCATTTTATCATTATTTTATTATTAGTGTTTTATTTGATTACACCTTTATTGTTTGAGTATCCTAAAATAGTGGTAGAAATGTGTCTGGGGCAGCACAGTATAGGCTGTGGAATGCAGTGCTATTTTTATATTTAAATAGTTATTGTTTTATGTAATTTTAATTAATATGTCTAATATGGAGGCAAATCCAGTTGCAGCCACGGAGGAAATATAAGAGCCTGTCCATTGGGTTTGCTTTTTTGTACTCTGAATTACTGATACCTAACTGATTTACTAAAATATCCCCACTATTTCAACCAAATGTCTAAATTAGCAAATCAAATCCAGACACTGTAGATAATAAAAAAATGTACAGCCTCAGAGCTGTCAAATTAGAGGGGCCTGAGTGTATAACAGATGATTAGATTGTTCATGTTAACTTTGGATAATTGTGAGTGAATTATAGCATCAGTATACAAGAGTATACAAGTGAAAGATTTTACCTACTTGTACTGTACTGGAAAACAAATGATTTTCAAATGTTAAGGAAGTGATGTTGGCCAAGGATAAATTTTCCTTCCACACTGATAATGGTCAGTAAATTATTAGGTCGGGATGATATTTTCATTTAAATTAAAAATATTATGATTTTTTTTCTAAAACCTTTTTGTATGAAGGCTATACGTATATTAATTACTGAGGCTATATATTAATAATATAATCCAGAAATTGTAGTGAACTCACCCTGGTTACACAGCTTTATAAAAATGCAATACAAAGTCTTAAGGTATGATCATTAGAAGCAGCAATTGTGCACCCAATTTACCTAAGTCATATTACATTTCGTTTGGAAGCAGAAATGGCTGAAGAGATGTGAGGCATCCAGAATCAAATTTTTATTCATGAAATTAAAAAAAATAAATATACAGTAGTATTAATAAAAAAAATATATACAGTATATATCATATCAATAACAAAGCAAATTTCAATTAACAAGTACTACCTACCTGCAAATGAAAGGGCTTATTTTGGTCAAATTCAATAAGCAAAATGGGTTTTTTGTAGTATCTGGTCATGGCCTGAGCTTGGTTGTAAAGACGCCCAGAGTTCAGGGATCCAATTAAATCACTGAGACTTTTTCTTTCAACACAAACATCAGGAGTCAAGATGTAATCACCAACCTGCAAAACAATTCACAAAGTACAGTAGCACAAGTTCACTTTTTGATGCGTTTCCAATCCCACACAAGAAGCGAACACAATACAGTACAGGTTAACCCCGAGATACGATGGGGATAAATTCCTGAAAAACCATTTGCTAGGTGAAATATCGTAGAAAAGGAGCATTAAAACAAGGGGTTCAATGCGATATATTCCCAGCCAATCCCCAAACACATGTATTACCGACAAAAAATTTCCTACAATACTATTATCAGAACAAAACAAGAAAACAACACTCGCCACATCATATTGGATAAGTCTGGTCATCATCACATATCCCCTTTGTGGCTAAGAGAACTCTTGTAGGTGGAGTGGAGATGTCACTCTGACTCCCACACAGCCTCTGGGGAGTCTCATGCTGCTTAACCATGTCAAGCTTCACCTCAGAGACAGGGTTGTCTTGGATGCCTTGGCCTTCCCAGACATTTTCAAAGTTACACTGCTCACTCAAGTCACAAAAACAGAGCACAAGCACTTGTCACAAAAACAGAGCGAACGATGATAACAAAAACAATGATAGCTGCCGACACTGCTTACATTTTCAAAACAACACAGTAAATGCATCTTACAGTCACAAAAACACAGAAAATATCACTTCACAGTCACCATAACACAGCTCAATCTAAACGTTAGTGCTGTCTTCTCACTATGTAAGAAAAAAAACACTGGTAAGTACAATGTACGATGCTGGCCAATCACTGGTCAACAAAGTTTTTGTTGCATTGCTATAAACACTTGATTCTACCTAATTTGGGTGTGCTGATCTCATATCTGAAGTTAGTTTCTTTCTGTAAGCTCTAGTTTTTTTGCAATCAAGGTATTTTGAAATTTCAAAATTTCGTCTTCGTCTTATCTTGAAAAATATGTCATTAAACTGTCATTAAATTAGCTGGGTAATAAACAATAAAATATTACATATTCTAAATTTATTCAACAACACAATTTGAAACATGTTCCATCTAAAACAAAGGTTGAAATTTGTATAAAACTCATTGTTAGGTAAGAAATTTGTTACTATGAGGAGACAAAGCCCAATCACATTTTAGCCAGGAAGGAATTTGCGCTTGAAGCTCTTGCGTTTGTGAAATGTCTCAGGGCACTCTCGTTTAATGCTCCAGCAGTAGTCTGCCATCATATGTTTGTCCCATCTCCCTTGGTAGCGGTCTTCCATGGTCTTGAGATCCTGATGAAACCGCTCGCCTTGCTCGTCACTTACTGCCCCTAGGTTCTCAGGGAATCTATCAAGATGACTATATAGGAAATGGAGTTTGACACTCATATTGCATCCAAGGTCATGAAAGGCTGACAACATGGTTGCTACAAGGGTTTCATAGTTGTCAGCCTTTTTATTACCAAGAAAGTTTTCCATTACCGCCACAAATGAAAGCCATGCACCCCTTTCCTTGTCGTCCATCTTTCTGACAAAGTCTTGATCACGTACAAGTGCACGAATTTGTGGTCCATCAAACACACCTGCCTTTATCTTCTCAAATGACAAAGCAGGGTGAGCAGAGACTATGTGTTGGAAGCATTCACCATCAGTATTTAATGCTCTGACAAACTGTTTCATCAGGCCCAGCTTGATATGGAGAGGAGGAAATATGATCTTTTCTCGACTGACGATTGGATCATTGACAATGTTTGGCATACCAGCTTCCAGAGTCTCACGTAAGGGCCACTCCTTCAGGTTCCAATGCCTGTCTCTAGCTCGGCTGTCCCACATGCAAAGAAAGCAGGGATACTTTGTAAATCCTCTTTGTTGGCCAAGAAGGAAGTTCACCATTTTGAGGTCAACACAAATTGTCCAGTTGTGCTCATGGTATTTTAGCAGGTGAATCACAGTTTTAATGTCATTATACTCCTCTCGTAAGCACACAGAATGACCCACTGGAACAGCTGCATAGACATTACCATTATGTAGTAGCACACACTTCAGGCTACGCTTACAACTATCTAGAAATAATCGCCAGTCATTTGGACTATACAATGGAATCCCTAATTCCTGGAGAAGACCCGGGATATTATGACAGTAAACAAACTTATTCTCCTCTGTAAAGAATGGCACAAAATCCTGTTCCCACTTTCTGAAGTCTGAAACTTTTGTGGTCTGGTTCAGTAGAGCCTTTTCTTGCAACCTAGAAGCTAGAACTTCTGCTGCATTTTTGGAGAGACCCAAATCACGCACAAGGTCATTCAGCTCTGGCTGACTAAACTTCTGAGGGGTTGATGACTCTGGTGTACCATCAGAAGAATCGTCGGAATCTGCAAGTATTTCTTGAGTTTCATGTTCACTCTCTTGGTCTTTGTCGCTTCCCTCCTCTTCAGCTGGAGACAACCCATTAAAAACTGGAACTGGTAGCTCATCAGAGTGCAAAGTAGGTCGAATTGCTGAAGGGATACTAGGATACGATATTTTATGTCTGTTTTTCTTGCCAACACCCTTCGTATTGATCAGACAAAAATAGCAGTCAGTTGTGTGGTCCTTCGGTTCTCGCCAGGTCATGGGAATTCCGAACGGTAAGCCCTTACGTTTTCCTTTTGTCCAGTCACGCAGCATTTCTTCGCAGTTATGACACACAGCATGTGGAGCCCATTTTTTGTCTTGGTCGCCAAGAGTAAGTCCGAAGTACGCTTTATAGCCGCGCCTCACAAACGATGTTATATTGCGCCTCTGACGAATAAGCGTGAAGTATCCACAAATATAACAGAAGGCATCAGGTTTGTTCACACATTGATTTCTCTTTGTAGCCATGACCAAATCTGAAAGAAAAAACAGACAAAATTATATCTCCCTATTGATACCATAATCGTGTAATTAATTAATTTGACCGCAAACGGCTAGAATGTAAAACCTCAAATTACATGAAAACTGGAGCATGCAGAACAAAACTGGTTTCAAATATGAAATCAGCAGATCAAAAATGGTAAGAAACAGTAAAGAAATCTCATGCAACTGGGAATTATAAAAAATTTGTTGTCCTGTGTAATCGAGGAGACATGCGATGCCGGGTTTATGATCGACAAAGAACAAAACACAGGGCTGTAGTGTTGGCCGTGTAGCAGCATGTGGGTAGCCTGACAAGTAAAGGTAAAGATGCGTGCTGCATAGCGTTAAATATTGTTTCTATATAAAATATCACTGACTTGACATATAAAAATATAACGTACAAGATAGCAATTAATTTAAGTATAAACAACCCATAGTTTGCACAAGAAGAAAAATCAGACCAATTGATATTGATGGTTATTCGATGGATATTGTTTAGACAAGTGTTTTGATCATATACAGTCAGTCCCCGACTTACGACGGGGTTAGGGACCGACAACCAGGTCGTGAGTCGAATTGGTCGTGAGTCGAATTGGTCGTAAGTCGAAAATGCAAAAAATAATACATAAAAAATCTAAAATGAAATACGGTACAGTAAAAGTAATCAATATTGAAAAATGAATAAAGTGTTACTGTGCACTTACCTTTAGTGTAGTCAGCTGAAAGCACACGGGGCCTCAATAATTTTTCAATTAAACATGGAGACTACATTAATTGGATGAAACTGAGGAGGAGACAGGGCTGGGTGGGTCATCAATGTCGCTTTCTTCAGACAGGCTAACATACTTGCTTGTTGAAAGTATTGGATCATCTTTAGGGAGTGAAGAGTCAGCAGTGGTGGGGCATGAGAAGACAGCAGTGGGGGACTTCTTAAAATATGTGTCCAATTTAGACTGCACAGTTTGCCTTTTCTTTTCATTGTAAATCTCCCTGTAGCAAGCAAGTGTATCTTGGATCATTCTGTCAACTTTTGCAAAACGCTCAACATTTTAATCCATTTCATCAAACATTTGCATCCCCTTATTAATACATAGTAGCAAATGCCTCTGCCAGTTGTTTCACTGAAAAAATTTTGGGGGGAGCAGGTTCTTCTTCTACATTTTGTGTCTCTTCTTCCTCTGCAATATTCTGTGTACCCAGTTCAATAAGATCCTCATTACTTAGCTCTTCTCCTACACTTTCCACCAACTGCTCAACATCTTCATTATCAATTTCTAACTCCAGCTGTTTACCCAACTCCACTATCTTGTTACTAATCTCAGAAATTGCTTCATCTTCATTAAATCCTTTGAAACTGTTCACATATCTTTTCAGAACCTTCTTCCATATTCCATTCATGCACTAACCTGTAACCTCATCCCATGATGCAGCTATGTTCTTTATACATTTCAAAATGTTGTAGCCCTTCCAAAACTCTGAGAATTTTCTCACCTTCAGTAGCAGCAACAGCCTGAGCGAAGGTCGTACGTAAATAATTCGCTTTAAAAGCAGCAATAGCACCTTCATCCATGGGTTGGATGATAGAGGTAGTGTTAGGTGGAATGTAGACTACCTTAACATCAGGGTGCTGGTTGTCCAGGTGTGGTGGGTTTCCCAGAGCATTATCTAAAATTAATAAAATCTTGAACGCAACCCCTTATTGCAGACAGTATTCCTTGGCTCGTGGAATGAAACGACTCAGAAACCAATCCTCAAACAGTGCTAGGGTCATCCATGCTTTCTTATTACTGCGATAAAACACTGGCAGTGTGTGCTTGCTGACATTTTTAAAAGTCCTTGGGTTCTCTGAATGAATATCATGAAGGGTTTTACCCTGAAACCAGCTACATTCCCCCCCAACAGAAGTGTGATTCGATCCTTGAATCCTGGCATGGTTTTCGCCTCTTTGTGGATGTATGTCTGTTCAGGCATGCGCTTCCAGAATAAGCCAGTTTCATCCACATTAAATATTTGCTCAGGCAAATAATTTCCCTCCACGATGACACGATCTAGTTCCTCCTTAAAAGCTTCGGCAGCACCCACTTGCTGCCTCTCCACTCACCTTTACATTGTGCAAACTGTAACGGTTCTTAAATCTTTGGAACCACCCATGACTTGCTGTGAAGTTTTGGTCACACTCATCTCCTGCCTGCTCTTTCAAACTTTTGTAAAGGCTTCTTGCCTTAGCCTGTATGGTTAGAAGGCTTAAGGGTAAACATTTTTGCAGCTGATCTTCCATCCACATCACAAGTAATTTTTCCATCTCATGAATAGGACCTTGTCTTTTTTTCGTTATTATTGTTCCCTTTATAGGTGCTGATCCTTTCACTACCTCACGAATTCGTTTCTTGTACTTCAAAATTGTTGATATCGTCGAGTGAGAGAAGCCAAGGTCGCGTGAAATGGTTGCTACCGTTTTTCCACTTTCATATTGCATTATTATTTTCATTTTCATTTCAAAAGTAATTGACAGTCTCTTTTTCTTCTGAGCACCACTAGAACTCTCACTTTTACACTTGCCAGTCATTTTAAAGGGAATTAGAAACGAAAATATTGTCAGTACACAGCACGATCACTACCGACAACAACGACGGCCAAACACCAACTGAGCGCGCTACGGCATGGACGCTGTACACCACGAGGCGGCCCAACCCACGCCAAGCTCTCGTACGGGACAGAAACGTTTCAGTACTAGAAAATACGTACAAAATTTGAAAAAATTTTGGTACGACTGCGGCGGTCGTATGTCCGGGTGGCAGTATGTTGAGTAGGTCGTAAGTCGAGGAGTACCTATACCTGTATATGGAGATGGTGTTAATTTATAACCATCATTAAAGTGAAATATCGCATCTTGGGGGTTATCTGTACCTCCAATGAAAAGGACTTTCCCAGTATATTGTGAGGCAAAAAGTCTGGAGATTATTTTAAAAGTACTGTACTCAATCAAATAATTTGAAAACTACTTTGTGAAGAGGGATTCAAGGTGTATATGAGATTCAGTTACAGTAGGCAGCTAAATAATTCAAGTAATTGAGGTCACTGGAACACCTACAAATTCCATTACCATTAACTAGAGTAAACTTGGTACTCTACCATCATTACATAAAATATAAAATGAAGTGTTTCCAAGACAAACCTCTATAGTTACAGGGTCAATATCTATGCCCCTTTTGTGAATTAAAGCTGGGAGCTCACTCCGGAATTCTCTCATGTCGACAATGATTCTCTGAGCCTCTGTTGGTCCATCTTCAACTTGTCCTCCTTTTCGGGTATCTTTATTAGTCTCCTCCTGTACTACCTCACTGGCTTTACGAGGGTCACGGGTGAGGTCTGGGTGGTCTCCATTTTTACCATCATTGTACTCTGGGATCACCATTGACTGTGGGATAAAATAAACTGTGCTACTGTAGATAAGAAATAAATGTGAAGGAAATTATTCCCATACCACCAACCACCCCTTTAGTGCTTGCCAAAAGTCTTATACCCATTAACAATGACTAAAAAATGAACACCCATTAACAAAATATCAATAAACCCAGGAAATTTATTAAACTTAACAAGATGCTTTTTGAGACTTTTGGTACCTACAGACTTTTCCTTTATCAGGTACTCAAAAGCATCTTTTTCTCTCTTGATGTTAGTAAGATAAATTTGCTCCTCAGAAGTGCCTTTGTAAATCAGGAAATACACACGGACGCGTTCTCCATGATTTGCTTGCCATACCTACATGAAAAAAAAAAGAGATAAAATATGCCATTAATATTATTGCTGTTATACCACATTAAATTAACACATTCATTGTGAACATGCCATATGCATATGCAAATGTCCACCTCTGGTACTTGACTGCAGACATGACATACTATAATGTAGAGTGGAAACCAGTTATGTTAAGTTTCAAAAGTGCCATACTGAGTGTAGTTACACGAGAAATTCAGACCAGTCACACTGAATGGGTTAAAGAGTCAGATAAATGGTGATTTTTCTATTTTACATATATTATTAGTTTTATAAAAAATACAATACAAAGCTATTCTCCTCAAAATTTACCAATTCCTCACTTTTTCCACACTGCTTTTTCATGTTATATTTCACTTTACTTTTTTACCATTATTTCATAAGTCAATGTATCACTGAAATTTAGTCCACAATTCTTTCTTTCAATCCCAATCTCAACACTAAATACTGTCCCTACTCCAATCCCATTTTTGTAAAAGGTGAATCAAGAATAATAAAAACATTAAAGCCAAAGCTTAATGTTACTCCATCCATGTAGGTATGCATAAAAGTAATCAACTGATATTCAGCATGGGTTCATCAAATGTGTGTTTGTCCAATACAGATTTATTTCGTGAAAAAGTAAATGTGACTAATTATTTGCTGAAAGTTGATAAAATCTTATTATACAGTATACAGGTTAGCTTGGCTGAGGAGAGTGGAAAATTGCTTGACATTTAGTCCTTTTCTCAAATTTCTATCTGTTTTTGCTGTGTACACTTAACAACTAAATGATGCCAACTACTCATAAGTCTGCTAGTGGTGGTGCACTGAAGAAACCACATAAGGCAATGACATTAGCTGAGAAAATATTGATTTTGGAAAAGCTACAGTTGACAGTGCATAATAATAAGCAATTTCAGTACAGTATATGCACTATTCATGCTTGAGAAAAGGATTAGTGTTAGTGTAAAAGTTTACCTTGTATAGAAATGATGGAAGAGTTACTGTGTGGTTCAGTGATCAAAACTCTGTTCTTGATGGTGTAGTCATACAGGAAAAAGCATGTAACTTATATGAATACAGTGGTCCCTCGGTTAACGAACACAATTCGTTCCACAGAGTCGTTTTTAACTGAAAATTTCGTTAACCAAATCTATTATTTCAATGGGATATTGGGTAATTGGTTCCAACTCACAGAAAAAGTACATACAAAGTACTGTATACCAGTAATAGAATTTACAAAACATTAAATATAAACTAAATACAGTACAGATGGGTCTTTATTTATGCGGTCAATTGAACCCGTGGAGTACCGCGTAAAACGAGAAACGTGTAAATGAAATAACAGAACATATGGGATTAATTGAAATAGAGACTGGGCCGACCCCCAAACTCCCCTTTTTCCTGACACAATACGTACGTTGTAGTAAAAATAACATCTTAATTTTATGATGGTATGCACACATAATTAATAATTAAGAGAAATATCAATAATATTAGGTTTTTTAACACTTACGTTAAAAGAAAATCTGGGTCTGCACACGTGGATGGCGGCTGGTTCCGAGGTAGAGGGCAGATTAGTTGACCTCCAATGAATCACTTTCACTACTCGCAGAGGTCTGCAGGGCCTCCCAGACAAACCCCTCAAAGTCCATATTGTCACTATCACTATCACTGACTTGGGTTGACTGTGGTTGTGGCGGGTTGCGGGCGAGGAAGTCATCAATACTACGTTGACGACTAGCATTGATGTTGTCGAGATAGATCTGGATATACGGCTCCAAAAATTTCGTCAGATGGTCATTAGACGCTTCATACCGAGGCTTGTCTGGGTCGTTGTCAAGGATGAGCTTAAGTTTCTCCCCCAACTCGATGATTTCCTTCACATTACCATGGCTTGGTCTAGGTAATTCAATGTTATTCTCTGGTGGTGGGGGTCCCGCGGCAGCCATTGTGAGTTGTGAGGGGAATAGCGGGCACAAGAGAGAACTGTATACGCGGACTGAGAACAATGAGACAGGCCCTGCTAGGTCAGCAACTTCTTCCCTTCCGTGGCAGGGCACATTATATTACAGTAAAAGTCCAAAAATCCGGACCACCTGAGAATCCAGACTTTTCCAAAAATCTCAAACTTTTTAAATTTAGCGGGCTTTTGTGTGTATTTGCGCATGTGTGAGTGCCACAGCTGCACAGTGACAACAAGCGACCACGCGGTCGCCACTTTAAAACGAGCAATCAAACTGTGACAACGTATGTAATTATGAGTCCTACTCTTTCCATTTACAGAGCACAAGCCCATAATAATGGCTCCTAAAGTAGATAAACTTTGTTGTGTGAAGAGAAAGAAGAACACGTTGAATTGAGTGACAAAGTTGAAATTATTAAGAAACTAGAACGTGGTGTGAGCAATACTGTTCTAATGGAAACATACGACATTGGAAAGTCTACAATTTATGATATAAAAAAAGGCAAATAATAAAATTTTAGAATTCACAGCTTCTTCTGAGCCGTACAATAAAATTGCTGAAAGAAAAAGTTTACATTGGCCAAAATTAGAAAATCTTGATAAAGTGTTGCACGAATGGTTTTTGTTAAAACGATCAGAAGGTATGGCAATTTCTGGGCCGATGCTTATGCCAAAGCAAAGTCTTTTAAGTAGCAAATGAACATTGAATCAGAGTGCTCGTTTAGTGATGGATGGCTTAGGAATTTCAAAGACTCGTCATGGTATTAGACTGTTAGATATTGCTGTACCTGTTCATCTCTTCTTTATTCCTCCTTAAATTTGAATTTTAAAAGTACAGGTTGTCGTCGACGTACGACCTATGCGACTTACGTCTGTTCGACTTTACGACCGGCGGTACGACAGTTTTGGCCCCAGCCTCCTGGCGCTGCCGGGAGCTGGAGCCGCGCGCATCCCCGCGCTCAATTACAAACACGCTCGCTGGTACAGCACACTTCCCTCCGTGTCTGTTTGCCTTGTGCCTTTCTTTTGTCTTGGAAATTTTTCTTGAACCACCACCCCCCCCAAGATGTCTACCAAGAGGAAACTGTCTTCATCTACTCCTCAACCTGCCACTAAGGGATTATCAGAAGGTTTATCTCTACTGAATAAACTTCTTGCCCATTTTGAAGGAATGGACCCAAACATCGAACGATTTGCAAGGATTAAGCGGATGGCACGCAATTCGTTTCGTCCGTATCAAGAAATTTACGAGGAGAAGAAGAAACGAACAATTCAGACAAAGCTCACCATGTTCATGAAAAAAACAACTCCTCCGGCTACCCCAAAGGCTGCCCCAGCTGACGACATCGACGATCCACAGCCAAGCACCAGCGGCCAATAAGATGTTTTTTGCATGTTTGTATGTGTTTGTATGTTTTGCAACTAAAATGTTTTATATGTTTTGCACCTGTATTTTTTTTTTTTTGTATGTTGTGTAAATAATAAACCAATTGTACTGTAGTATGCAGTGATTTATTTAAACCTGACGACCGTAACAATAATGAACAAAGAAAATGTTGATAAAATATGACTTAAAGATGATTATATTATCATTACACATTATAATATACGTAAGGTAATTATAACATATGCCGACTTACGACCAGATCAACTTACGACCAGGCGGCCGTAACCAATCTAGGTCGTAAGTCGACGACTACCTGTATACTGCCTGAGAATCCGGAAAATCCGAAAATCCGGACCGACTCAATCCCCAAGCAGTCCGGATTTTTGGACTTCTACTGTACATAAAACCAATCACAGCTAACGGGGAAGGGAGGTAAGGATGCGTGGCCCAATCACAGTCTGATACGTCATATGACGTCACCGATAACGCAACAGCGACATACTGCGCACCCCTCCCCGCGCCGCTTCCCCCGCTTGTGGTCAGGCATGGCGGGAGGTTTGAATCCAAAATGGCGCGCGGCTGGACCGCCAGCTACTCTCCGCGTAAATGACCAAATTTACCGCGTAATTAAAGCATTTCAATTCTGGCAAGGCACCGCGTAAATGAACAAACGCATAAACCAAAACCGCGTAAATCCAGACTTAACTGTACTGTACTGTACAGTATACTGTACAATAATAAAAAAAAACAATAGAATACTGTATTTTAACTTACTTTGAGGTGTGCATGTCGTATTACCGGCAGCTTTGTTTACATATCAAACAGCTGATTGTAGAGGCAGTCAATGATGACATGCCATATTCTTCACAGAGTGCATTGGTTCTACTGCCTTCTTCATGTTTCATAATAATTTCTGCACTGTATATTATCAATATGTTGACTAAATTTCAGAATGAGCAATAATTTTAATATAAAAAATGCAGAAATATTCAAGAGACCAGCCTTCTTGATATTTACTCCACTGGAAACGAATGTAAACATAGAACCAATTACTGTATTGGCGTACTAGCTGATCAGCTGGTCAGCTGATGCGCACAACAAATGTGTTTGTCGTAAGGATTTCGTTAATCAAAGTTTTGTCAGTTAATCAAACTGAAAATCCTTATGGGAGCTAATTCGTTAACCGAAATTTTTTTAATCAAACTGTTAACCAAGGGACCACTGTACATGATCACCACATGAAAGTTCATTTTTCATTGGTGAGGGCAACTTTCTGTACAAATATTATATAGAAGTTTTATTTCAGTATTTACATACATGTTCACATTACTAATTGCTTTGTAGTTCATATTTATGTACAGTAGCTAAAAAAAGTATCTAACAGGGTTGGTCCGATGACTTCCGAAATTATACATACTTGTGATGACTCGGGAGGGTTGGTAGGCGTGTCTTCACCCACCGCCATTCAGTATCCAAACCAGGGGGTGAGTTGGCCTACTGTTTCACACAGAGTATGCACTGATACTTTTTTTTAGCTACTGTACAAGTATACAGCTTTTTGTCCAACAAGGTTGTATTCAAGACATAACCTCTACATCAGTGGTTCTCAACCTTGTTTGCCCCATGCACCCCTTTCACCATATGTCAGAATGTCATTCCCCCCTCCTTTCCAAGATTGTCTGCCTCAAAAAGTGCATTCCAAATAATATGCATATAATAATGAAAATCCTTTATTTTTTCCATATTAGTATCAGTTCCCCCCCCCCCCCCCCCCTGAAAACCTGAGGGGGGAAATTCCCCCCTGGTTGAGAACCCCTGCTCTACATTGAATGAGACCCTATTATACTGAATAAGAAATTAACTGCAATCTAGATATGGGAAAAGAATGAAATTGATAAAATAACCATGGTTTTCATTAAAATTATTTTGTCCAAATCTGGCCCTTTGTATCAAACAATATAAATTTCCAGAACACAATTACAAAACACATAATATACAGCAATATTTATACAGTAATAATAGCTAATTTTTTGTTTCTCAAAAGCACTAGTTCTTCTAAAGAATTCACTAGCACTTAAAACACTACTAAGTCAAGGACCTGAGAATAAAAAAAGAAAAAATACTACAAAAAAAGATCACAAAAGGTATCAGTTGGTATATCTTTGAGTTCTAACACTTTCTAAACCCTGTAATTTTCACTTAAACTAATGAATGCACAAATAAATCTAGTTTTACACAAAACTTACTTTGACACTATACTGTACAGTCACGGACAAAAGTTCGCTCCCCGTGGTGAAACTGAGTCGCAGGAATGAGTCTCCGAACTTACTTACCCTGACTGTCGTTTGGTGTGGGAGTGCTGTTTTATCTGATATGGGGTCAATACTGCTACACTTTGGGAGGGAGTGAACTTTTGACCCCAACTGTACATTGTTATACATTTCTGATTTACCTCAAGCTGTCGTATAAAAGTCAAATCCGAGTCATAGATAATGATGTACTTGGGTTGGACCTCTTCCAATAGAGAGGGCATCATAAAAGGGTCGCCTGTATCCTGAAAGAAGTAGTGAGGTTGTATGATGACACTCAACAGCCACTAACTACCACCACAGATTCAAAAGACCTTGATCCAGAAGTATTACCCCCTCAAAAATTTTGTAATCATGCATTTTAGTGATAGCATAATAGGCAATTGCCACTCATTTGATTTGTGAAGTATGGATATATGAATCAAATAGCAATGCTTTAATAGGCATCTTCACTAAGAAAATAGTGTTGCTGCAGCCTACCCGCACAGACTGAACAAGTATCATAGGCGATGACAACAGTCTTCTGGATATTGCTCGTTCTTCCTCAGTGTCTTTGTCCTCAACACTTTCATCTTCATCCTCCCCAATGAACTTATACTTCTTTGCTATCTGTGTTAAGGTAATATGCTCCTTTCCTTCATCCACTGCTTTCTTTATCTTCTTGCCTTTCTTTCCTTTGTCCTTTTCTTCCCGTCGAGGTTCTCCAATAATATCTTTTTTTCTCTTGTCCTTCAGTTTGTTTTCTCTTTCCATGGTGCTGCTTTTTTTATTGTTTAACTCTCTCAAGAAACTCACTGGTGGCTGGATTCCCATTGTTGCTCCAACCGTACGATAGAATAATCTTCGAAGTACCACCTGAGCTCCATCCATGAGGTACTGAAAGATATAAAGTGCTTATTGAAGTTATTTTGACCTCCATCTCTCCTGTAATGTATTTAATCTGAAAAACTTCTAAAATATACTAAACCTGGGCTGTTTTCCATGAACAGTACAGCATATGATTATTTCAGTTATTCTAATTAAAACACACTGGGGTAGTAATTATGGTGATCATAACATACAATAAATGTTTAACAGAAAAACATAAATCATTAGTGGATTATGTTAAGAAGGGATGATAAAATTCAGAATTGGTGAATTACACTAATCTGGATTTAACTGAACAGCAAAATCTAATATGTTGTGTTGAATGGTAACTTGAGTTGATCAAGTACAGTAAAGCCTTGAATAATGACCGTAATGTGTCCTCCAATATTGCAGTGTAAGGTGAATCATCGTATCGCGAATCATAAATTACCATTAAAATAAAGCAATAATAATGAGATGCGTTCCCAAATGTGACCTTTTCATATCTTTTGTGTGGCTTTTTACCCTCTTTTTCCCCCAAAACAATACAATATATGAAAATTGCAAACTATATTCTTTAAATAATGTTTCTGAATGCACCTTATACAATATAAATGAATAATAATATGGTCACACGAGAGGAGATGGGACGCCATTGTTTTCGTTTGTGTTTACAGCCGGGAGTCCGGGGCGATGGTTCTACACGAGAAAATGAAGAAATTAAGACCCTGGTTGTAGCTGTAGTAAAATTAATGTAAAAAATGAACATGTATATTTTAAGTAGTGTTATTTAATGTTAATAAACGGAACAATAGAAGTAGCTAACCACTAATGGTAAAGAAAAAAAAGTGAGATGGATTGGGAACGCCAACATATACGTGCGCATTTAAGGATACCGCTTCATTTGTCTTTTTAAGAATATGTACAAAAGATTCATCATTGTTTATTACTGAATATGTATTTGACTGAATTAATCTTTATATATGCGAAAAGAACAATACAATTCATTAATAATACGTAGAATATTAAAACACACAAGAGAATAAGAGACGGCATTGTTGTCAGTGTTTATACTGTACAGTATTGTCTAATGGTAGCCCCTGCTGACATATGGCATCACAAAAATTGTGACCAAGTCTCAGGTTGCTGATCTGACTTTCTGCCTCATTCACACACAATTGCAGGGTCTCAATTGTTTCTCTTACCATTGACAACACAACATACGTACATACTATATTGTTTCTAACTTTGATCTTCTTTTTACTTTTTGTATTTCTTTATTATTATTATTATTATTATTATTATTATTATTATTATTATTATTATTATTAAATTTTCGCACCCCAGGCCCCGATGTGGGTCAGTGACCTGTGCCCGGGTGGGCTAATCCCCGTAAAGAAAAAATAAATAAATGTCAGTTATCCACCTGAAACTGAAGAAAATACTCTAAGACCCTGGTTGTTGTTGTAGTAAAATTAATGTAAAAAATATGTATGTTTTAATTAATGTTATTTAATGTACAGTAAAAGTAACCACTGATGTTAAGAAAAAGAAGTGAGACTGATAGTGGAATGCCAATGTACAGTAGTATACGTGCACACTCAAGGAAACATAGTCATTTATCTTAAGAATATGTACAAAAGATTCATTATTGTTTATTACTGAATATGTATTTGACTGAAGTAATGTTTATATATGTGAAATGAACAATGCAATTCAATAATAATACGTAGAATATTAAAACACACACGAGGAGACAAGACGGTATTGTTTTCGTGAGTGAAGATGGTTCCACATAAGAATCTGAAGAAAATAAGACCCTGGTTGTAGCTGTAGTGAACTTAATATAAAAAAATTGAATACCTGTATGTATGTTTATGTAATGTTACTTAATGTTAATAAATGGAACACTAGAAGTAGCTAACCACTAATGGTAAAGAAATAAAGTGAGACGATTGGGACAGCCAATGAATATTGCGCGAGTTTTTACTCGGATGACGAAGTCTTCAGGTTCAACTCTGGCTGAAGCTGTAGGTTCAACTCTGGCTGAAGCTGTAGCTTTCCATAAAGCTGTTGCTGAAACTGTTACTGAACCTGAAGTTGTTGTTGAAGCTACTTTTGATGCTGAATTTGATGGTGTAGCTGAAGTTGATGGTTTAGGCCTTCGAATAATAAAGCTGTCGAAAGAACCGTGTACAGCTGCTTTCTTTTCTCTTTAAACATCTTTATGTAGAGGTCATTTACATTTATTTAAATTTTAATGCTTTGTTCTGTTAATGGATCCACTTCAGAAAATATGTTCATTGCTTGCTCCATATAAGATCCACAGACCTCTCACCTTTTTCATATCGTTTTAACACATCTAGTTTCTCAGCTAAGCTTATACACTTTCTATTAGCTTTTGAAACAACACTACCAACACTTGCTCTCTTGCTCATATTGAATAGGGATGCAAAAATGATGTAAAAAACCTGCAAGTTTATCTCCTTTTCCTGTTTAGATGCGTGAAAACAAAGGGCCCGCCAGCTGCGACTGATTATACTAGTGATGCTGGCGCCACCACTAACAAGCCCGGCAGCCCTCGTGCGCAAGGCGTGCTTTTTTTTTTCTAATATCGGGATTTAGTTATTATTTATACGAAAATTTTATTTATTTTTGTCGTAAATACAAAGAAAGTAATGGCATAAATTGAATTGGGTCCTAAATTAGCCAGGGTCTCAGATATGAATCTTCGTTAGTTGAACCGTTGTTATCGGAGGCTTTACTGTATAATGTACATGTAAAGAAGGACAAGAGATCTCTTTAATCTTGTCTTTAAAATTTAAGGGCAATCTTATTTTCATTTGTTAATGAAACTCACATCGGGAAATATTTCACACAAGTCTGATACCCTGATGAGACATCAGTTACATCAGGACTGGCTAATAATAGTACAGTACCACAACCAACAAGAGATTTATACACATACTATACCTCTTTCAGCTGCTGAGCAGTACGATCATCATGAGTCACAACCAGACATTTCTGCAAGTTTTTAGTCTCATGAACTTCCTCTCGAATTTCATCTAAAACTTCTGATAGAGCTAACCATTTTGGGTTTACTTCCAAATTTGGCTCTTTTTTTATAGGAAAAAGAAAAGCCTTTATTAGAAAACTAATACTGTACTGTACAGTACCTGTATATACTACCAATATCAGAAAGTAATATCCCAGTTAATCACACAGAGTAGAAAGAATTCTTGTTTATCAGTTTTCATGAACAAGTCAAAATTTAATTGACAGTGTTTTAGTTATTGGTTGTCTTAGAATTTTTTGGCTACCCTCACTTTCAGAATATTTGATAAAATCCATTATATGTTGGACTCGCCTTTATAGCAGTATCATTCTAAAACAAATTATGTAATATCTCTTGCTATGTGTGTAAATAAACAAATAGAAACAGAAGATAATTACTTACCAATTACTGGTGTATCATTTTTTGAGTTATTGCTTGTTCCATCTTCTATTTTGGCTTTTTTTGTTGGACTGTTTACATTACCAAATACGCGCAACTTAGAATTAATAAAAAGAGATTCTGCTGAGCTAAGCAGCATCCATCCAGAGCTCTGGATGACTTTCTCAGTTGTGAACAAAGAAGTGATTAAGTTGTAGAAAGTGACACAATCATACTGTGTCAGGTATCTGTTGAAGTGAAAGTATACAAATAAATATCTTATCCATTAGAAATATGTTCCTATATTAATTTTTCTTTAAAGGTCTTCAAGAAAGTTAGTATAAAAAGACTCTTGTGTAAACTGCTTTTAAATAATTATCCACTCTTACTAGGTGGCATCATCCCAGTTAATATTCTAGAATTCTCACCACTTGTACACCCTGACCTCCCTTGCTTATCTAGCCAATGGCAAAGCATCCTACTCCAGGTGATGCTGCCACCCTAACTTCAGGGGAAGATAAGGACTCAAGAATATTTCCAATGAAACACATTACAGTATACAGTATACACCCATTGGAGCAAAAATCAAATCAGACAGTTTACCCAAGAGTACATTCATACCAGGCTGTGCAGATTGGCAGTGTCAGGAAGCCTGGACATGCCCAAACTAGGGGCCAGGCAAGTGTTTTTTCATGTCCGTTTGTCCGACATTTGACAAGCAGACAAGCAAAGGTTCTGAAAGGAAATAACCAAAATGGGAACTTGTCAGGTGCTACATGACCCCACCTCACCCTACATGTTTAACCAGGGAGGTCAGTTGACTGTACATTCATCATCAGTGTACAGTACTAGGATTAGTGACCTATGTTAGGTGCAGGTAATTTACCTCTACATTAAGCAGTCAACCTGCCTCTTATCAGTAAGAGTCAAGTTATCAAAATTTCAAAGGAACCACCATGCTGAGTGGCTATAACCATAAAGTGACAGGAGTTATGACCTCATGTGAGAAGTGTTATTGCCACTGACCCCAGATTATAAGGGGGAGTTGTAGTTTGGGTAGATGATCAGAGAAGGCTCCCCCACAAATCCTACAGGTGTGTGGGGAGGTTGTGGGGTTATGAGATATTTGGTGGCTGGTGATGGGAGGAGGCAGCGTGATTACAAGCGTGAGTAGGGATTGCTGGTTGGTGAGGGTGCTCAGAGGAAAACACGCAGCTTGTGGGTCGGCATGGTCGCTGGCTGGAGGAGGAGGTGTTGATTGATGTAGCTTGCTGGTGGCGGTAAGTAGAATGAGGTAGGTCACCATGAGGTCAGGTCTTATATAGCGGGGATAGGAGTGGCTTAATAGTTGACCTCAGTCATGTAAGGCGGCACTGGTTGCTGTCCTAGACCACGAGGCATACACTGGGGAATTCGCGGGGTCGGCTAGCCAGCGACAAACAGCGTTTGTAGGGGAGGAATCCACTACAAGGTGACAGAAGTCATGATATAACATAACAAAGTTTGCCACCACTGACACCATTTAGACGGACACAAGTGATCTGTGAGTTGATACACAAAATAAATTTGACTGTTTGAAACTGTTTATATAACTCCCCCCACCCCCCCTCCAAAAAAAAATACAGGCATATATATATATGTACAGGTTGACAATCCCCTATCCGAAATCCTTGGGGCCAGAGGCATTTCGGATTTCAGAATTTTTCGGTTTTCAGAATGGTTATTTTTTGTATTTATTTTTTTTTTTTCATTAGCCCATCAGGGCACAAGTCACTGACCCACATTGGGGCCTGGGGGGTGAAAATATAATAATA